>QLOY01008918.1:0-10803 GCA_003313965.1 Megacollybia marginata
TTTGGACTAAAACGTCGAGTCATAGGGCGTCATTTTTTAGACGTAGTCTTTAAGTCTGTTGTTAACTTGGGCCACTTGGCTGCGTTTTGGGCTCTGACCAATTGGCCTCTGTTCCAATTTCACGAACTGTAAGTGCTCTTTTCTTAACATCTCGGTGATTTTTGGCTTTCCCATAGCCCTGTGCAGCCTCGTCATGGGAAACTATACCAAAGCAAACCTTATATGCACTGGTCAGGAACCTGTTTTGCGAAGTCGGATCCGAAGAAGCTCGGAATGAAAAGAAGGCCGTTCCAAAAATGGAAGCAGTGTCGGCCAACCAACCCGTGGAGTTGTGGACGCTAACTAGATCTCAGCAACACCAGAGCAGGAATGGCCGACTTGACACGGAGGCAAACACTCTGTATAAACCTGGGGGAACCGACACTACAACACGTGATAACCTAGATACGATCCGGAAGATGCCGGACCCACTACTCCACCAGGGAACGCTAACCTTTCTTTAGGTGGCACAGAGCCTGGCTGTTTTTGTGAAGAAGTCATGAGCGCTGCAGTGCTGGGTCGATTCCGTAGAAATCATTCCAGGTACGGCTTTAGGAAGTCTTTAGGACCCCGCATGGATTTGACATCGGCCGAACAACGGCCATCATGTAATTGTAACTCGGGTCTGATTTCATTTAGGTTCATTCCCAAATCCTAAATCCTAGTGCCGACGAATACATAGTACATACCTTTTCCAGTCAAGTGTGCATGGACTGACGACACAGACCATTGTGCTGTCTTTCCTCCGAAATGGTGCCTTGTCCTCAAGATTTTGCTAGCCGTCTTCGTACATGGTAAGTGAACACCAACGTTTTCGGCATATGAACAAGGGGTTCTATGTTGCTTGTGTAGATTGTCCACATGGGTCTCGACAGTTAGGTATACCAACGCACCAAACCCTCTCTATCAAACCGGTTGAGTTAGAAACAGTTAGACGCGTCATCTTTGACGAAAATCTCAAAACCTCTTTCGAACCAACCGCTCTCTCTTGCTGGGAACGAGGCCAGGTCTCATCCGCGCTCTATGCCGTGACGAAATCAGAACCGAAAATGATATCAACGCTCTGATCGAACGCGCTTAGACATACACCCACCAAACCCATCCTGAACACTCTTTCCTGGACCAAACAGAATTCGAGAAACACGTCTACGCACCAACAGTGGTCCAACACTCGAACCCCTGATTCTCTGCGATCCCAAAATGGGATCGTCTGGGATCGAGTTTATGGTGTCTTCGACAGGTCTTTATGCGTCAAGAAACTTCTACTAGACTCGTTATGTGTGCAGAAGATGCGGATACGAATGGTGCGGTTGCAGGGGCCCTTATGGGAGCGTTGTATGGGTATGATCTCCTTCCTCCAGAATGGAAAGATGGTCTCAACTACTCGAGATAAGGGCTCCTCTCTTTGTATCGTCGCGTTGTTAATCGACGGATCATACGATTTTGAAAAGGATTCCAATACACAGTTGGTTGTTGACGATGGAGGAATTGAAGAAGGGGATTCCGGTGAAGGAGAATCATCGGAAAGAGGTTGCTGAGGAGAAGCGGAAAGCGGGGCTCAAGCGCTCAAGCTCAAGTCGCGGCGGTGGAGGTTTTGGTGACAAGTTGGGAAATATGTCTTTACCCCGATTCAGATTCAACTTATCACAGTTTACAGTGTCTGTGACTCTGTTCGTTCTGGTTCTGCTACTCTCTGGACGCTGGGTGCCGTGAATATACTTCCTTTCTTTTTGATGAGGATCACATATACTTCCTTCCTTCCTTCCTTGGATGGGTTAAGCGGGCAACGTCAGAAATGTACAATCTACTACGTATACTGTTCCACCGTGCTCCCTTGTGCCCTCCACTTGGCTTCGTGATTACTACAGGCAGGCCGAAGCTCGTCGGCAGAGGGCCAGAGGCTTTCCACAGTGCTGGATTGTGGTGTGTTGTGGTGTCGTACCGCAAGCGAGATCAGAAGCAGCGGGGCGTGCCGTATGCAGTTGCACCTATAAAAGGGCAGCATGTTGGATCCGTGGTCTTTAGCGAGCTGGTCTCCTCCGAATTACTCTGGCAGTTATTTCAACAATCCCCCCCACTATGGTTATACGAATCAATGTTGTTTTGTTCTTTGCTTTTGTACTGGTCAAAGCATTACCTGTTAACGTTTTGCCTCAGCCTGAGTAAGTCAGGTACAGTTCATCACCTGCATTTGACTTGGAAATTCTTAGGTCCATTCCGGATAAGTGTATGCGTTATGGATGTCCGCGCTTGATTTTGCTGACCATCACCCTCAGCCTCAAAATTTGGTCAAGGTATGTATAATGACTGAACGACACCACTGGTCTAATTTCTGGCCTTCAGGTCCACTCAGATTATCAGATTATCATTATAGTGGTCCTCAGCGTACGTCGACATGTTGAACCGGGAATACTTCGGCTACTAAACCTTGTGCTTCAAGATGAAAATGTGGCTGGTGAAGGTATGTTCCACGACCGAACGAGACCACTGGTCTAATTTCAGGCCTATAGATCCAATCAAATTACCACCTTATAAGGGTCCTTCCTCGTCTACAGGCTCGTGATTTCCCTCATCGATCCAGATCCTCCCGAACTGAAACTACAACAGAGGCGTTAAATCGCCTTGGCAGCATGTGTCATTTACTTCTACCTTGTCGCCGCTAAATATTCCTAGTGATTCACCCTCAAGAAGCAGTTCCATTTATTTCTGATAACCATGGGCGAACGGTTTCCACTGGTGGTGGTGCTCCACGTATGTTTCGCGACTTCCCAATGCCAGCTATGTTCTTATCCATGCTTAGCAGTTCCCCCCTCCAGTCAGAGTACTTATTCACATCTACGTCTGTTCTCTCACAGCTAATCTACAGTACAGGTCTTGCAGGCCAAGCTCATGGTACTCCTGATGTTCCTCCCGGTGCAAAATCTGTTTCGTAATCATCTGCTTGAAGCTGACTCTGATACATCATTAGGTTCACGACAAGCCCCATCTCAGCCTATTGCTGGTCCTTGTAAGTACCAAAGATTCTATTTTGTCATCTGAAAAACATTTACAGCGACGAGTGCGAATGCTCATTCCGTACCCGACAGTCGGCCTCAATATAGTGAGCGCAAACTCGCCGGCCCTGCTTTCCTTGCTAATCCTCTTACTGATACGATCTACGTGGAAATCGATGGAGAGATCAAGGAAGCATCATTCCGGAAGCTGTCTCGGGACAACAGGCCAACGTATAGTTGCCCGATAGACCCTAATTGTTATCGCGCAAAGCAGTCCGACCGGGAGCTGGGCTTTGGGCAGGATGGGATCGTCACTCATCTTTGGGCTAAGCATAGGAAAATGGCCTTCCTTCGTCAGGGTACTTATTCGCATCTACGTCTGTTCTCTCACGGCTAACCCACAATGCAGGCCCTTCTGCAGGTCAAGCTCATGGTACCAGTGCTGGCGCTCCTCCTGGTTCGGAATCTATTTCGCAATCATTTGCTTTTGTGTTCCGTCCACTGATACACCATTAGGTTCACGACAAGCTCCCCCATCTCAGCCTGGTAAGTACCAAAGCTTCTATTTCCTTGCTGAGTACATGTACAGCGAATGCAAATGCTCGTTCAGTGGCAAGTAGTCATACTGGAGATGGTGAGCTCCCGCCCTCTTCTGTTTCCTACTAACCCTCTTGTTGATACGACGTTGTACGTTGTTCTCCGAACCGCAGCGCAGATGGACCCACCCGTTACAGCAATAAAACCCGTGACTGGGACGAATGGTGACCTCATGTTTCCTTGCCCGATAAGCTCTTGTAAAAACCATGACAAGCCGAGCTTTGAGCGACGAGGACTAATGGTTCATATTTCTGCGAAGCATAAGCAGTACGCGATTTCAATCGTTTCTCCGGATACAGTGAAGGCTAGAAGTGGGCGCAATCACTGAGGAGTTCGTGCTAGAATGTTAACCAGTTATGTGGCTAAAGAGAGATTCAATGACTACATGCGGGCATGGATTGATGATACCCAAAGTAAGACCATTCAACGACGCCATACGAAGCCAAGGTAATAATTGATCGCTCCAGCCGCACTTGCGATTGATATAAAGTCAGCTGTTTGACCGTAAATATAGCAAGATGGATGGGGACGACATGGAAATAAAAACGGACGTCTACTGCTACACCGTCAAAACGTCTCCTCAGAGTCTTCTGCAGTTGATTTTTCCGTATTCTGGGACTTCGAAACTGAAGTCGGTAGGGGAAAGTGTTGATAGTAAGCACACAAGGCGGTCGGGTATCCATATCCTCTCAAAGGAAGGAGTTGTTGTGAAAATCAGGCAATTAACGTTCTCACCGGTACCAGTGAGTGTGAACATGGAAGACGACAATCCGAGCTTGAGGAAAAGAATCTTTTAAAATGACGAAACTGGTCAGCATATCGGAAGACAACGTGACCTGGACTCAACTTGTCCCGTTCCTCTGAACCAATTCCACACGCGGTTGGATCGGCTCTTGCTGATGCGGTGAATCCACATGGCCTTACACTCGCTAGGTGCTACGGCAAAATGAGCCAAACAGCGGACTAGAGTCTAGGCAGCCATATATGCTAATTTCGAACAGGTTTGTGGAACTTTGTGCATTCTGCCTTCATTCCTAAATCCCAGCGCCGACGAATAGTACATACCTTTTCAAAACTCCAGTGAAGTGTGCATGGACTGATGACACAGACCTATATGATTCTCATTGTGCTGTCTTTCCTCCGGATGGTGCCTTGATTTTGCTAGCGGTCTTCGTACATGGTAAGTAAGCACCAACGTTTTCGGTTTCATACTCCCTTTGACGACAGGTGTGAACAAGGAGTACGTTGCTTATGTAGACTGTCCACATGGGTCTCGGCAGTAGGAACGCACCAAACCCTCTCTGTCAAATCGGTTGAGTTAGAAACAGTCAGACGCGTCATCTAACCTCAAAACCTCTCTCAAACCAACCGGTCTCTCTTGCTGGGAACGAGGCCCCCAGGTCTCATCCGCGCTCTATGACGAAATCAGAACCGAAAATGATATCAATGCTCTTATCGAACGCGCTTGGACATACATCCACCAAACCCATCCCCAACATTCTCTTCTAGACCGAACAGAATTCGAGAAACACGTCTACGCACCAACACTCGAATCCCTCGTTCTCTGTGATCCCAGAATGGGATACGCGATAAATGTCTAGGATCGAGTATATGGTGTCTTCGACGGGTGTTGACACATCAAGAAACTTTTACATCTGCTATGACTAAACTTGTTATGTGTGCAGGAGATGCGGATACGAATGGTGCGGTTGCTGGGGCGCTTATGGGAGCGTTGTATGGGTATGATCTTCTTCCTCGAGAATGGAAAGAGGGGCTCAAGTACGGGGATTGGTATCGGGAGAAGATTTCTTCGCTTTGTATTGTTGCGTTGTTGATTGAAGGGTCGTATGATCCTGAGAAGGATCCTGATTCGCAGTTGGATGGTGGTAAGGGGTTGTTGACGGAGGAGTTGAAGAAGAGAGAAGTGCAGGTGATGGAGAGGATTTTGTTGGCGGAGAAACACCGAAGAGAGGTTGCTGAGGAGAAGCGGAAAGGAGGGATCAAGTCGCGGTGGAAGTTTTGGTGACAAGTTGGGAAATGTTTCTTTTATTCTGATTCAGACTCGACTTATCATAGTTTACAGTAGTGTCTGTGGGATGGACCAACATGATGTTGCCGTGAATACATTTCGGAAATTTCCTTTCTTTCTGATGAGGACGGGCTACGCGGGCAACGTCGCTCGAGTCAGAAAAAGCTCAATCTACTACTGCTCTTCTGTGCTTCCTTGTGCCCTCCACTTGGACCTCGCTCTGTTATTACTACAGGCAGGTCGTCAGAGGTCGTCAGCCGAGGCTTTCCACAGCGAGTGCCGTGCTGTATTGTAGTGTCGTACTGCAAGCGACTTGCAGATGGATCTGAAACAGCCGGACGTTCCGTGAATGGCGCGCACATATATAAAAGGTAGCAAATATTGGATCCGTGGTCTTTAGCGAGCTGGTCTCCTCCGAATTACTCTGGCGCAGTTATTTCAACAATTCTCTATGGTTTTACGAATTAACGTCGTTTTGCTCTTTGCTTTTGTACTGGTCAAAGCATTACCTGTTCCGCCTGCTGGGCCTGGGTAAGTCGGTTCAAGTTCATCACCCGCATCTGACTTGGGAATTCTCAGGCCCACTCGGGATAAGTGTATGCGTCATGGATGTCTCTTGATTTTGCTGAGCATCACCCTCAGACCCTGACCAGTACATGTACAGGCCGCGTACGTTGTCATGTTGAATTGAAAATACTTCACCTGCTAAACCTTGTGCTTAAAGATAAAAATGTGGCTGGTCAAAGTATGTTCTACGACCGAACGAGACCACTGGTCTAATTTTTAACTTTCAGGTCCAATCAGGTTATCAGATTATAGTGGTCCTGCCTCTCCTCCAGGTTCGTACTTTGCCCTCACCAATCCAAATCCTCCCGAACTGAAACTACAACAGCGGCGCCTTTTTGGGATGACCTTGGCATGTATCATCTACTTCTATCTTGTCACCACTAAATGTTCCTAGCTATCCAGCCTGCACAGGCTGTTCCACTTTCTGCTGCTAAAAAACACCCATCAGCTCCTCTTCTTCATATTCCAGAATGTATGTTTCGCGACTTGTCAATGCCAGCGATCTTCTTATCTATGCTTAGCAGCCCCTTCCTCCAGTCAGGGTACTTATTCGCAACTACGTCTTGTTCTCTCACAGCTAACCTACAGTGCAGGTCCTGCAGGTCAAGCTCACGGTGCTCCCGGTACTCCTGCTAGTTCTTCCGAGAATTATGCGGCTGCCGGTGGTATGAAATCGACCAACTTTTACGTTCCGTCTATTGATACACCATCAGGTTCACGACAAGCTCCACCTCAGCCTTGTAAGTACCAGAAATTCTATTTCCTAGCTGAGAACATGTACAGTGGATGCGAATGCTCATCTCGCGAACAGTGATGCTAGCTTAGCACTTCCTTCCTGGAGTCGGGGTACTTATTTGCATCTACGTCTGTTCTCTCGCAGCTAACCTAAAGTGCAGGTCAAGCTCTTGGTGCTCTTGCTCCTACCGGTAGGGAATCATATTTCGCAATCATCTCAGCGTCTGGTTCTTCCAGGAATCGTGGTATGAAATTAAACAACTTTATACGTTCATATACTGATACATCATCAGGTTCACAACAAGTTTCACCTCAACCTATTGCCAGTCCTTGTAAGGACCAAAGTTTCTATTTCCATTCGTCACCTGGAACACATGTACAGCGAGTGCGAATGCCCCTACTGCACCCGCCGGTCAGCCTCAGTATGGTGAGCGCAAACCCGCCAGCCTGGCTTTCCCTGCTAATCCTCATTGATATGATAGTTGAGGTGACCATCGATGGAAAGAAGATGAGAGCATTATACCGGAGCTCTCGGGACGGCAAACCAACGTACAGTTGCCCGTTAGACCCGAATTGTTATCGCACAAATCAGCCCGACACGCAGCTGGGCTTTTGGCGGGGAGGACTCGTCAATCATCTTATGTCTAAGCATAACAAGATGGGCTTCCTTTCTCAGGGTATTTTTTCGCATTTACGTCTGTTCTCTCGCAGCTAACCTACAATGCAGGCCCTTCTGCAGGCCGGGCTCATGGTACTTCCGGTGCTCCTCCTGGTTCGGGATCTATTTCGTGATCATCTGCTTGAAGCTGACGCTAACTCGCCCAGCGTCTAGTTCTTCCGGGAATCGTGTCAGTGGTATGAAATCGAACAACTTCTGCGTTCCGTCTACTGATACATCATTAAATGCAGGACAAGCACTCAGTCAAGTTCCTAGTACTTCTAGTGAGAATCTATTTCACAATCATTTGCTCGAAGCTGATGTTACTCACAGCACCTAGTATTTCCAGGAAACGTGGTATAAAATCGAAACAACTTTTGCGTTCCGCCTACTGATACATCATTAGGTGCAGGGAAAGCATCCGGTGCGGTTCCTGCTTCTGGTGAGGAATCTATTTTGCAATCATCTGCCTGAAGCTGATGCTACTCACCTAGCATCTAGATCTTCCACAAAAGGTAGTATGAAATCGAAACAACTTGTGCCTTCTGTCCACTGATATACCATTAGATTCACGACCAGCCCCACCTCCGAGCCAGCCCATTGCTGGTCCTTGTAAGTACCAAATATTCTATTTCCATTTGTCAGCTGAGAAACATGTACAGCGCGTGTGACTGCTCATCCCGCACCCGTCAGTCAGCCTCAACATGGTGAGCACAAGCCCGCCGGTCCTGGCTTTCCTTGCTAATCCTCTTGTTGACATGGCATTGTACGTGTCCATCGATGGAGAAATCAAAGAAGCATCATTTCGGAAGCTGACTTGGGACAACAAGCCAACATATAGTTGCCCGATAGACCCTAATTGTTATCGCTCAAAGCAGTCCGACGAGGAGGGTTTTCCGCCGACGGGGATCATCGGTCATATTCGGACTAAGCATCAGAAAGAGGCCAGCTATCGTTTACCGGATGAAGCTGAAGTACAGCAGTATTTGCGGTCGAAGGGTCGCTGAGAAGTTTGTGCTATGTACAAGTTTTTGAAGCTTGAGCTGTAAACTGGATTCCGAAGAGAAGGAGTCTCACTTTCTCTAGCCATTACACTAGCGCGCACTTGCGATTGATATACTATAAAGTCACTACTTTGATCATGCGGTCGGGAATCCATAAGTACCCTCCCAAAGGAAGGAGTGGCTGTGAAAACCAGGCAATTCAAGTCTCAACGGTGGGGAGGAGACTGAGCTCGGAAGACGGAAGAAATTTTTGAGCTGGAAGCCACTGGCTTCAGAACGACGCCTTATGATACGAAGCCAAGTTGTAGCATAGCTTCGTAGTATAGCTCCCTTTCTCTAGCCACTGCACTAGCGCGCACCTGCGATTGATATACTATAAAGTCACTGCTTTGATCATGCGGTCGGGAATCCACACTTGGTCGCAAAGAGATACGAGGTTTGTCAGAAGACAACGTGACCTGAACTTGACCTCCTTGATCCTTTGTTGATCCTCTGAAGAAATTCCATAACCCGATTGGCTCAGTTCTTGGTGATGCGGTGAACCTACATGGCCTTACGCGGCAAAACGAACCAAACAGCGGAGTAGAGCATATATGCTAATTTCGAACAGGTTTGTGCATTCTGCCTTCATTCTCCACAGACCCATATGATTCTCATTGTGCTGCCTTTCCTCCGAAATGGTGTCTTGTCCTCTCAAGATTTTGCTAGCCGTCTTCGTACATGGTAAGTAAACCAACGTTTTCGGTTTCATACTCCCTTTGACAACAGGTGTGAACAAGGAGTACGCAGAAGGTCTGCAGTAGGTACATAACAACGTACCAAACCCTCTCTGTCAGACCGGCTGAGCTATAAACAGTCAGACGCGTCATCTTTGACGAAAACCTCAAAACCTCTCTCGAACCAACCGCTTTCTCTTGCTGGGAACGAGGCCCCCAATGCGTAATCTTATAGGTCTCATCCGCGCTCTATGCCGTGGCGAAATCAGAACCGAAAATGATGTCAATGCTCTCATCGAACGCGCTTGGACATACACCCACCAAACCCATCCCGAACACTCTCTCCTTGGACCGAACAGAATTCAAAGCACGTCTATGCACCAACACTCCAATCGGTTCTCTGCGATCCCAAGATGGGATACGTCTATAAATGGCTGGGATCGAGTTTATGGTGTCTTTAGGTCTTTATGCGTCAAGGAGCCTTTACACCTGCTATGACTAGACTCATATGTGTGCGGGAGATGCGGATATTGGTGGGAGCATCGCATAGGTATAATCTCTTTCCTCGAGAATGGAAAGACGGTCTCAAGTACAAGGACTGGTATCGAGATAAGATCTCTTCTTGTTGTATCGTCACGTTGTTAATCAACGGATCCCTGGTGTACGATGGTGGTGAACTGTTGTATCCTTGCCCGATAAACCCTCAATGTTTACAACCTGAGCAGAGGGCGGGGGCAGCGGACCAACGCCCCGGGCTTTGAGCGACGGGGGCTAATGAATCATATTAGCAAGAGTCATGCGGGGTACAGCGCCCAATTGGCTCCTGGGCACAGTGCCCGGCAAACACTGAAGAGTCATGTCGCTAAAGACGAATTCAATGACTACATGGTTTTCCAACTTTGTGAAATTTGAGTTGATGGTCGGATACCAAAAGTAAGACATCGAACGACGCCTATGATGAAGCCAAGTAGTATAGCTTCGTAGTATAGCTCCCTTTCTCTAGCCACTGCACTAGCGCGCACTTGGGATTGATATACTATAAAGTGACTATGTAGCTTACGTTGATCATGAGTACAGCAAGATGGATGAAAACGACATGGAAACAAAAATGGACGTCTACTGCTGGTCCGTCCGTCTGTGAACACTGGAAATCAAAACGTCTCTTCTTCTTCTTCTGCAGCTGTTTGTTCTGGGACTTCGAAACCTTCCTAGAGGGGTGTAAGAGGATGGCGATTGGACGATATAGAGTATTCTCACCTCAGTGCTATACAGAATCTTCTGAATCTCCCTCAAAGTCTCGTCCTCGGTTCCAGCTGCTTCGAGGGATTCCGCCTTTTGTTGTACGAGGATCTCAATGTCGCGGAGCTAAACGGTGTGTTAGTCAGAATTACGCCGAAAGCTTCTCTCTCTAACCTTCTCAAAGTAAAAATCCCTCTCCTTCTCCAACCCCTCCAAATGACCACTG
>QLOY01008922.1:0-47478 GCA_003313965.1 Megacollybia marginata
GAGGAGGTAAGGACACTCTTGCCCTTGCCTTTGTCGTCGTTTGGTGGTTGGCTGGCGTAGTCGTCGTCGTCGTTTGGTTCCAAGGTAGGTTTTGGCTTGGTGGGACTGCGAAGCACAGACCCATCTCCCTGTACTTGCAGACCTCTGGGTTTAAGAAGACTGTTCCAGAGCTTTAGAGCAATGTCTGGTGGGCGAGCGATGGAGGCCTGTTCGTCGTCTAGAGCAGAGGGAGCGTCTATTATAAGGGATGAAGCAGCAGCTAAGGAAATGAGGTAGGGCAAGGACAGAAAAGCAAGACATACTGTCTGGGATGGGGAGCGTGCGTGGTCCTGGCCGAGTGCCGTCTTCTGTTAGCAAGTAGCGCTCTTCGTCCCATCTACCACCAAACTCTATAGAGTCCCAAAACCACTCTTCCCAGACAATAGCAATGTTTGCTTCGCCTGACTCATTAAACTTGTTGGCGTACTTGATTTTGTCTGAGGTCTTATCGTTGCCTGCACAGAGGAGATGTGTAACTGTTACGGGACGCGTCAAAGTAGGAGAATAGGTTCCGCCGTGCTCTTGAACCAGTTTGTGAATAGTTGTGCGACGAGAAAGAGGTGTTATTCCGGTTGGACAGAGGACAATGCCGGTGAAGATTGGGAGCTTGTGTTTGGCTATGCTTTCGTGTAGATCGACGTCGTCTCCTCTGAGCCATATTGCGTGGCTTTCCGTTACCCAAGACGGACGCAGAATGGGTATTTTGCGTTCTACTGCACACTGCCTGACGCGTCAGAGCTGTCGCGACGCGTTATTTATTTATACCTTGTACTTTGCAGATCCCGTTTCAACTGCGACGAGATGAGTGACCCTGTCCGTGAACATGTTGAAGCACGTTGCGCCGAGTTCCATTGCCTGTTTAAAGAGCGCCATCTTATCGACACCCGTCGCGCACAGAATCACACCTGTAAACGGTCTTGGACAGATTCCTATGCTTCCACTTCCAGACGATGGCTGAGAGTCCTCTAAAACAAACGACGACGAAGGAACTGGCTCTGCAGGACGAAGTTTGGCCTTGTGGCTCTTGTAGCGCATGTTGACGGTCACGTGGTATCTAACCAATTACAATTTCATCTAAACTCCTCCAAACGTTCTTTAACCCTCTCAAACCCCTCTTCATCTTCAAACTCCTTCATCCTCCCTAAAAAACTGCGAATGATACTTCGGCCCTGAAGTTTCCAATTCAGTTTTGCTGCTGTTTCACCTACGTCAACTTGTCCTTCGACTTTGGGACCAAAATTGAGCAAAATGTCGAGGATATCTTCCACCTGTCTCGTCGATTCCTCAAATTCCTCTTTTCGAGCTGCGTCTAGGGAGGATGGAGAAGCACGATAAGCATCCAGATAGGCTCGGATGGCGTCGCCCCAACGATTTTCAACAGTCAGCACACGCGCATAAGCACGGTATATCCTGGGAGAGGGAGATGGCGAAAGATTCGGCAACAATGTTTTTTCAAACAAATCGAGGAGGTTTGGGAGGAGGCCCGAGTTTGTCTCCTCCGGAAGGGAAGAGCGAGTTGCGGAATCGACGAGTCGATCGACCACATCCTCATCTAAAATCTTGCCCTGCGTTTCCTCCACAACCCTGGTCAACCCCCTCATGGATTCCCGAAGATGACCAATTTCAAGGGCTACGAGAGTATAGTTGGACCACATCCGCCAATTATCATAGGAATATTTAAGGCCTTGTTTCAGAGCGTGGAACGCGAGGGTTCTGAGTTTTAGTGCGGTTTCTTGAGGGGAGGGCTGACGGATATTACATTAGGGAGACAAAGAAGGAGGGAAATGTACCTCGTTTTTGATTTCGTCCCCTCCATCCTTTTCCGTACCGAGTGCGGTAGTAGTAGCTTCACCCGCCATGCGAAGGTAAACACTGGCAAGATTACTCCAACTCTCGCCATCGTCCTCCTCGATCCTCGTGCATCTCGCAAACGCCTCTCTGGCCGTTTCCCAATCTTCCTCTTTCATCGCTGCGCATCCCAAGATAAACCAAGCCTTGAAAATCAGCGGGTTTATTTTCACAGCGATTTTGAGTGAGGATATTGCAGAGTCATAAGCGGATAGGGAGAATGAGAGGAAACCGAGGGAACGGATTGCACGGGCGGAGGTTTGGGCAGAGAGGTTCCAGGCGCGGGTGTAGTGGGATTCTTTGAGTGAGGGGAGGGTGGTGAGGTCGCCTAGGATACACCAAAGTTTTGCTTCTCTGGTTCTATCCAGTCCCAATAGAGAAGCAGATTTGGCGCGGGAAACAACGGTGGAGGATTCAGTCTTACGACCTTCAAGAAGGTCAGTCACGATTTCGATACCCTTCTCAGGCTGTTCGAGGGAGACGTAGCAGTTTACTACGTCTTCCCACATTTCTAGTCTCTCAAAGATCTCGAGAGCGGATCGCAAAATTCCAAGGGTGAAAAACCTCTTGGCTAGTTCCCTTTCTAGATTCCACTTGGACGGCATCCAAAGCTCGTGGATCCACTGCATCCTTTCTGCTGCCTTTGAATCCAGAGTAGGCATCTGGTCTACCAGCGCCTGAAGCTGAAGGGTCGCTCTCTCGACTGTCCGAGTTCGATTTGATTCGATACGGGAGCGGAGGAGGAGAGCCATGGTGTGGATGGACCAGTTTTGAGGATGAGAAAGGACGAGGGCGATATACGGTGTTACTTGTTCGGAGGTTAGAGCGTTTGAAGGGGACGTTGAGGATAAAATTTGGGAGAGGGAAAGCAAGATTGTTTGGTCTAATGGATGGAGGGGAGGTTGAGAGGTCGGGTTGGTGGACGTGAATTGGGTAGATTCGAGTAGCGTGTCGTCGTTTAACGGGAGGGTTGATGGGATCGACGACGACGACGAGTCATTCCCTTCCGCAGAGAGATGACTCTTGGTGAGGAGAACGAGTTGGGAATGTGACTTGATTTGGAATTTGGTGCGTTTACCAAGCGCACCGGTAACCTCATATTCTAACCCCGTTGCTTCAGCGGCCTTGGCAAAGTATTCAGCTGCAATTTTATCCTGAGAGGAGAAATGAAACATCCGCCCCAAGTCGACAAGGAGACGGCCACGAATGTCTGGGTCCTCATCCGCGTAAGTGGTCTCCAAGGACAGAAACGAATCGATTTCGGAAGGAGATAGAGGGACGGGTTCGTCTAAGACTTGTTGATGGATGAGTTGGGTCCTTAGACGCCACCAGAGAGCAGATTTACACTGGGAGTTTTCGAAAAGAATCTGAGCAAGACGAAGAAACGCAGGGAAACGGGCTAGATGATATGCTGGTTCGCCGTTTTTTGCCAGTTCCGTGACTGCTTTTGAGTGCAGTAAGGATTCTTCTTCAGATGTAAGGGAAACGATATCACGAAGATTGAAATCGATGTCAGGACCAGTCCAGTTAACTTGTGTGAATGTCTGCAAGAAAGCAACTCCAATCAAGAGTCTCAACAGCTCATCTTCGGATTCATTGTCAATGATCTGGAGTTCTGTGCCGTTCAGTGTGAATAATGGCTTGCAAGTCAATGCATCGCGGAATGAACCCTCTACGATTGATTTGGCAACAGAAACTATGCCAGACGACACGGTCGTATCTGGCCATTTGCCTGTTATTAGGCTCTTCTCGATGGCGTGTATATCCAGGATCAAGGTGTTAAGTAGACACGTGATATTCATGCCTGGTACTCGCCACAAGACAGTGTATGATTTCGCAGACCTACGGTTACACCCAGACGGGAGTCGTACTGCAACCAAGTGCTCTTCTGTGGATCTGCGTGGTAACTGGATTGCGAGCGATGCAGGCGGACCCGGGAGAGTTACCAAACGACGAAAGATGCAGCCGCTGAATGCACGACAACTCGAACGACGTGACTTTGCAGAGGATTTGAGTCTTCTCCAAGTCGAATGCTCTGATATTCCTTCGTCGGACCTGCTCAAATGCATACACTACCTTACCAGCACATACTACACTCACAAAGGTCTCTTGACTGATGCTTCCAAGCAATATCGCAAGGCAAAGAAGGAACGGAAGCTTCAGGAGACACGGCAGAAGAAGAATCGAGATATGTACAAGACGATGGATGGGTCTGCGCTCATAGTCATTGGTAAGCCAGACCTATATCCCTTCATTGTGCTTAGTGTTGCGTGAGGGATGTTGATCCAGGAACATGTCCTCTCTGTGACAAGACAGGATGCGGCGTGCTGAGAGCCTGATAGCAAAAGATCCTTATTTATTCAGTCATAGATACTTGTTTCATTGTAGCAAGGCGGACTTTGAAAATTTCCATACGCGTGGGCTGACCATAAGAAGGTTGAATGTTGATAGTCACGTGCACTCCTTGATGTCTTATCGACTCGAATACGCCGCGTCCAACCGCGCCAAGTGCAGAGGTATGTTCCGTTGGTCTGCAGGTCGCGCATTGAACCGTTAAAGGCCCAAAGCCATGTGGTGGGACTGTAATTCCAAAGGGGACACTTCGATTCGGGACCGTGGTTGATATCCACGGCAAGACATCCTGGGTCTGGAGACATTGGGGCTGCGTAACGTCCCGAATTCTCAGCACAGTCAAAGAAAAATTCGCCTCTGCCGCTGACCTCGATGGTTACGACGACCTCAATGCAGAAGACCAGGCCAAAATAGATGCTGCCTATGAAAGCGGCCACGTAGCTGACGAGGACATCCCTCCGTCAGCCCGCAAAGGCGGCGATGCAGGGGAAGACGACGACGAAGACGATAAACCAAAGAAGAAGGTAGCCTGCACAATATTTATGTTGATCACAACTCATTGGTTATTGAAGGCAACTAAACCCCGCACCAAGGTTCCTACAACCTATTTTGCTTCTCATTTCTAACGTGACAGTAGAAAGCCGCCAACAACGAGGCCGCCGAGGACGACGACGAAAAGCCCAAGAGAAAGCGTGCCACAAAAACAGAGAAAGCTGCTCCCAAGAAACGCGCTCCCAAGAAGAAGGCCGTATGTAGCACAACCTCTGTCTCTACGCGCTGACCACCCTGAAGGACGACGAAGATTCTGGCGAGGACTTTACCAAGGAAATGGACGACATCAAGGCTGATGAAGACGACGACGAAGAAGAAGAGGAAAAGCCAAAGAAGAAGGCCCCTCCCAAGAAAGCTGCTCCCAAGAAGAAAGCTAAGAAGGTATGGGCTGCTCCACGCAATCTTCATTGCTTATCGCCACAGACCGAAACTGAGGACGAAGACGAAGACGAAGAGAAAGCTCCCAAGAAGAAACCTGCCAGGAAAACCAGAAAGGTATGGTGCAGTTTGTGTTTTTGCTCCTGCTTACTTCTGATCAGGCTGAGACTGAGGACGAAGACGAAGACGACGACGAATCCGGCAAAAAACGCAAGGTATAACAGCCTTTCATGCTAAACTACGCTTACACTGCCCAGAAACCGGCTTCCAAGACCTCCAAGCCTCCAGCCAAAAGGGTAAAGAAGGCGTCTCCCAAGAAAAGCAAGGAGACGGTCGACGATGAGGACGATGAGGACGAATAATCGTAGTATACCAGTAGCACAGCACTTTGTCACGGTTTCAAAACCGCTTCCTTATTTACCATGACTGACAGAATTACGCGTATCGCCATTGTCGATTCTAATCGATGTAAGCCCAAGCGATGTGCACAGGAATGCAAGAAGGCAAGTCTTGAGCTCGTTGACAACGTCGCTCACCGCCAGCCAGTCATGTCCAGTTGTAAAAATGGGTCGGTATTTAATTTCCAATACCGCTCCGCTCTAACCATCTGCAGGCAAACTCTGTATAGAGGTCAAATCCTCAGATAAAATAGCCTTCATCTCGGAATTTCTCTGTATTGGATGTGGTATATGTGTAAAAAAGTTGGCCCAGTCGTCCTCGCTCGTTGCCGCATCGCTCATCATTCACAGGTGTCCTTTCGAAGCCATAGCTATCATCAACCTGCCAACAAACTTGGAGTCAGAAGTAACCCATCGATACACCGCAAATGCCTTCAAACTTCACAGACTACCGACACCACGTCCAGGCCAGGTCCTTGGACTTGTCGGTACTAACGGTATCGGTAAAAGCACTGCTCTCAAGATATTGGCAGGCAAGCTAAAGCCCAATCTTGGTCGATACGATGTCAGTTCATTCCAATAACTTCTTCGCTCTGCTTGATTTCCACGAAGGATCCACCGGACTGGCAAGAAATCCTCAAATATTTCCGCGGTTCAGAACTGCAGAACTACTTTACCAAGGTTTTGGAGGACAATATCAAGGCCTTAATCAAACCTCAATACGTGGATCACATCCCAAAAGCTATCAAGGGCACCATGACCGTCAGTCAGATGCTCGATTCCAAGCTAGAGCTTGACAACAAGCAAAAAATGTGCGACGAACTCGAACTCAATAAAGTTCTGGAACGTGAGGTCTCTCAACTTTCAGGAGGAGAACTCCAGCGCTTCGCCATTGCCATGTCCTGCATCCAAAGAGCCGATGTCTACATGTTCGACGAGCCTTCTAGCTATCTCGACGTCAAACAGCGATTAAAGGCCGCCGAAGTCATTCGATCGCTTTTAACACCAGACTGTTATGTCATCGCAGTCGAACACGATCTCGCTGTCTTGGACTATCTCTCAGACTTCATCTGCTGTCTGTATGGCAAACCCTCCATGTACGGTGTTGTGACAATGCCCTCATCTGTCAGAGAAGGTAACTCTCTCGACTGTTCGTGCTTTTCATTCTGACCTGCGCAAGGAATAAACATCTTTCTCGACGGCTTCATCCCAACTGAGAACCTCCGATTCCGCGATGAATCCCTTTCCTTCAGAATGGTAGAAACGGCCGAAGACATCGTACTCGACAAAACTCGGCATTATTCTTACCCAGCGATGACGAAAACCTTGGGTAATTTTAAACTCACGGTCGAAGGCGGCAGTTTCACGGATTCTGAAATCATCGTCATGTTGGGCGAGAACGGAACAGGAAAAACTACCTTTGTCCGACTGCTCGCGGGTGTTGAAACCCCTGACGTCGGAACAGAAAAACTGTCCTTGGCAGTGTCTCTCAAACCCCAAACCATATCGCCCAAGTTCCCTGGTACAGTCCGGATGCTTCTCCTCAAACGAATCAAGCAGGCCTTCATGCACCCTCAATTCCAGGCCGATGTTCTCAAACCGATGAACCTCGAAACTATAATGGATCAGGATGTCAAGACACTGTCCGGAGGAGAACTGCAGAGAGTGGCCATTGTGTTGGCTCTCGGAATGCCCAACGTCTCTGTCTACCTCCTCGATGAACCTAGCAGTTTCCTTGATTCAGAACAGCGTATCATTGCAAGCAAGGTCATCAAACGGTTCGTTGTCTTTTCATCCATGAATCTGTCTAATACCTCATAGGTTCATTCTGCACGCCAAGAAGACCGCATTTGTGATTGAACACGATTTCATCATGGCTACCTACCTGGCAGACCGAGTCATCGTTTTCGAGGGTCAACCTGCCATCTCAGCGACAGCTACACCGTATGTCCATCTCTTGTTACTTTATCAGCTCACCATCATTAGGCCACAAACGCTTTTGTCCGGAATGAATCGTTTCTTGGCGTCGCTCGAGATCACTTTCCGACGCGATCCACAAAATTTCAGACCACGAGTTAACAAAATGAACAGTGTTAAAGACAGAGAGCAGAAGTGTATGTTCCTTAGTCCCTTTCTCTTCCTCTCTGACAGTATTTCAGTATCCGGGAACTATTTCTTCCTGGAGGACTAGATAACGATACCTGTATGTACATTAGATGGTCTAGAGGCGAGCACACTTGATACAGGCCACGCGCATCGAGACCTTTTTGTATAATCTACAAATACAACGAGGAACAAAATATTACTGAATTGGGCCGCTCGAGCATCTCCAACGCTTTTTCGAATTTCTCCTTCAGCTCGTTGTTCCCAATAACTTTTGAAGCTTGCGCCATCTGCCGCAAAAGTTCGCCTAGTCGCCTAAACACGCGGATAAGGCTTCCTTCGAAGACGTCGGTAAGCTATGAAGCAAATGAGTACGACGTATTATTACACCCTAGGTGCATCACCTTGCAAATATCGGAGAACGTAGCCCCCTTACACCACTGCATGACAGCATCCATGAGCTCAACCTTGAAGGATTGAACATAGGCATCCTCATCCATCGGCAGCTTGGACTCTTTTGAAACTTTGGCTATTCGCCGAGCAAAGTCTTGCATAACTCGTAGAGGCGCAGCGAGCTCCTCTTTTAACTTTGTCTGTTGTTCACTCTATGTAAGATAGCTAAGCACCTCTTCAGGTAGACACACGCCTTCAACGCACCTTTTCATCAAAGACAAAGCAGCTCAGCAGGGCAGCACATTGCTCTGGAGCCAACGTATTGAAGACCCCATTGAATATAAGTTCTGTTAGAAGTAACTCATCTCCGGTACTGATCTCACAGGCAACTCTGCCCTTGACGTCAACAATATCTGAAGCAGTGGTGAAACCCAGTCTCCGAAGTACACGTTTCCGGCATTTGAGCTCTTCGAGCTGCAAGACATCATTCGTAGCCTGAATTTGTTTCTTGAGCGCCCTTATGCGGTCTAGACCTTGCACTTTCTTCGTATACAAGGTGTACAATTCCGGTAGTCTTGGATCTTTGTGAAGTGGACTTTTGTACATCTTGTCTTCCATCGCCTCCATTTTCTACAGGCAGAAGGTTGTTCATCCAAGCATACACAACGAAAAAAACCTACTTGAACAAGAGTCTTGAACTTCGCATCCTCGATGCCCATATTCTGAATCGGATCAAGAAGCGTAATCCCGTCAGGAAACCGCCTGTGTACCTCGAGTACACTCTTCCAGACTGTTTCCCTAGCCTGGTCTTGTCGAAGATCTTTTGGGAGGAAAATTCGTATGTGACTGATACCCTCAATTGTTGAAAGGAGTACCGGTACGACGAGGGGTACGCCCTTTTGGCCCGATGGGCAAGGCTGCACACCACCTGGTGTTGCAGTGACGTTCGTGCGGTCTTTGGGAACTACACCTCCCACTGCACAATTGAGGAGGACATCCACGATATATTGTTCATGAGGGGTGAATTCATCTTCTTTTGGGGTTGGGCGATTCTACGCGAAAATGAACTCGCTCTGCACAATGAGTCGACGAAGATAAGCTTACCTTTGGCGGTAGTCGCTTTTGATAGTTGATGACGACGCCCCATCCAAAATCGAGCTTCTGGTGCTTGACTTTGACCAGTCGCCCTGGTTGTAGAAAAGGGATCGAATAGGTAGGATGTGTGACTACTTCTCTGAAGTCAGCGGCCATCTGGTCAAGCTGCCGCCGGTAGTTGTAATACTCTGATACAAGCTCTTCGTCTGGGACCGAAATGCTCGACGTAAGCTCTTCTTCTTTCCGTAGCTCTAAGTAGGGAGTCTGAACGCGCCGTCTACCGAATGAGGAACACTCACGATCCTGCAGCCTTGGAATATCCGCGCTGCTCTGAAACTGGAAGAAACATCTTTCCAGCATATACTCTGGACTGATTCCTTCGACCTTCATGAGGTTCATGACCATGTTGTAGCCCACATGAAAAGCAGAATCCAACCGATCGGCTTCGCCTTTGATCATATCCTTTGCTGCTGCTGGTTCCAGTTTCTCATCGCACATCAGGATGACTACACCTCGGTCATCGAGACCTCTTCGACCCGCACGTCCAGACATCTGGATGTATTCACCCGAGGATAGATTCCGTTGTTCGCGACCATCAAATTTGCGCACACCAGTGAAGACCACTGTCTTTGCTGGCATATTCAACCCAATCGAGAACGTTTCGGTTGCAAACAGAACTTTGATGAGACCTTCTTGAAAGAGGATTTCAATGACTTCCTTGAGGATGGGCAAAAGACCGCTATGGTGTATGCCGATGCCACGGCGAAGAAGTGGAAGGAGATTAGTGATCTGAGGGAGTTGCTTGTCATCGGAGGAGAGGTTGTCAATGGCATTATTAAATATGCTGTTGACTAAATCTTGTTCGTCAGCAGAGTTGAGCTCGAATTTACCCATAGCAAGCGCATGGCCTTCGCACTCGCGTTTGCTGAAGGAAAAGACGATGACGGGGTTATAATTTTTCTGCATGATCATGCGAATGATTTTGGAGATGTCTGAAGGGCCTTTCTTGTCGCCGCCTTTTCTTGATTTGCCTTTTCGACCCTTTCCGCTGCGCGGATCTGCGGGATCCTCACCCATGGTGTCCTGGAGCTTGCCCATTGCTTTGGCAAAGTTATCTTCACGGAATTCGGCCTTTTCATTGACAACGAGGTAAATGCCTTCGCCACCGGCAGGGAAAAGGTAGTGTTGAAGTGGGGTTGGTCGGAAATCTGTATAGACGACGTGACAGGGCTGTTCATGGGATTTGCAAACCCATTCTGCAAATTGCATGGCATTTGGAATGGTAGCAGAGAGGAAGACGTAGCGAACGGTGTGGGGTAAGAGAATGATAGTCTCCTCCCAAACGACTCCACGTTCTTTGTCACGCATGTAGTGGATTTCATCAAAAATGACCCATGCGACCTCGCGCATAATTTCAGAGCCGCGATACAACATCGAGCGAAGAATCTAGAAAGTGTTGGTCTGGATCTGTGTGCAAGAGATGGATATACCTCTGTTGTCATGACTAGACAGGTAGCTGAAGGATTAATGGTGACGTCTCCGGTCATTAAGCCGACATCCCCAAATTCCGCGAGCATTTCGCGATACTTTTGGTTGCTCAAGGCCTATGTTCTTAGATTTAAATCAAAACGACGAAACGGAGACATACTTTGATAGGACTGGTGTAAATAACGCGCTGTTTTCTTGCGAGACATTGGGCAATAGCGTACTCTGCCACGACCGTCTTTCCGGCACTAGTATGTGCAGATACCAAGACGCTTTCGTTGCGCTGAATTGCATAAACGGAGACTTCCTGGAATGGATCGAGCTTGAACTTGTATTCTCTCTCTGGTTTCGCTGGAGGAACGTGGTTTGCAATGGGAACATAATTGTAGCCTGGGGGTACGGCTACTTGATGACGAACCTAGTAGATGATTAGCAAACTGCAATGAAATTTGGCAAACTTGTACTTGATGTCGAAGTTCCAGTTTTGAGGCATCATCGGCTGTTCCTGTAAGGCCCGCACTTGCGGCTACTTCACGACTGGCCTCGGTTTCAAATGCATCTAATACGACTGGATTTGGACCGGCGAGTCTCGGTTTTTTTGTAGTTGTAAAGGTCTCTGGCGCGTCATTGTAAGGTTCTGGAGATGCTTTCCTCTTATGAACCTTCTCATCTTCTGATTCGCCGTCAATCTGCGAGTCGGGAGCTGCCGATGGATCGAGGAAAGAAAAGAGATCCATCACGTGATTTGTTGTGCACATGTCGCAAGACCCTCATCTTACATTTCCGACCTTCGAAGACAGTCCAGAGCCTGCGCCGTCCACGAAGCAAGTTCTGCACGACAGACTGTACGTGGGAAATTTGCATCCGTCTGTGGATGAATTTGCACTGCTTCAACTCTTCACGAGATACGGCAAAGTCACGAAGCTCGACTTTTTGTTTCATAAAAGCGGGCTTCTGAAGGGAAAGCCGCGTGGATATGCATTTGTAGAGTTTGGAAATGCAGACGTGCGTGTTGTTCTACTCTGCTAGTCATAAACTCACCCCGCTGGGGGAGTTGCAGTATTAACCTTCGTTCTACAGGACGCATTGAAAGCACTTTCTGGAACTCACGGCAAATTATTTCGAGGTCGCAAGCTAGTCGTAACCTATGCACACCAGGCCCCGCTAGATGGCAACAGTCAACTTGCTCGTCGAAAGGCAGTCAATGAAGCTGGCCGGCCCACTACCTTGAGTATCTTAAAGACTGGCTTGGGGTCCCGCGATGCTGGGTATGTCGTCAAATAATTGCTTGTCCTAAGACTCATCGATGCTGCAGCACAACGAACAAAATTGCAATGATGGAGGCAAAGCTGCGGCAGATGGAACAAGAATCGCTGCCTCCATCTTCCTCGCTGCCTCCACCGCCGTCCTCACTGCCTGCAAAGCCTCCACCACCAAAGGAAATTGCAACTTCAGCTCGAATGTCGCTGCCTCGTCCCGCACCATTGCCAATCATCACAGCTCCGTCAGAGGCCAAATCGTTTGTGGTCAAGAAACCAAAGACTCCTCTGGCAGGCGTCAAGATCATCAAACCCAAGAAGACAGATTCATAACAATTTGAATCAATTTCTCTAGAATGTACAGCTCACTCTATCCTTCCATTTCTTCAGGCACCGGGCCACTGCTACCTTGCTCCTTTTCCTTCCGGACAGCCTGCACAACATCGTCCACCCGCAGCAGCATTCGAGCAGCCTCGATGGCTGTTTTGAGGGTTTGAACCTGATCAATTGTTAGATATTGTACTTGTATCATTGCATTTGTATACCTTGACACTCGCACTCTCCCATAATCCATAATCTTTCATATCTACAATTTTACCGGTTTCGCCATTCACGCCCCAAGACGATTCGCCATTGGCATGTTTTGCCTACAATCGTCAAGTGTTGCTCAATCAAATAAACCATGCCTACCCTCAACTCGGTCAACACTCTCACAATGTTGCCGCCTGCATTTTGTATCAGTGTCCGTGGGATAACTTCCATCGAGTCTGCAACTGCCTGGAACGGCCATGCCTCAACGCCCTGCACACTTCTACTCTTCGCACTCAATCCTGCACTGATTGCCATCTCAGTCGCTCCTCCTCCAGGTATCAGACTAGGCTCAAAGAAAACATTACGCGCGACGGACATGGCATCCGCGAGGTTACGGTCTATTTCGTTGAGGATGTCTTTCGATGGCCCTCGTAGGAGGATGGTGCATGCCTTTGGTGAAGAGCATTTGGTCAAGAAAGTAAAATATCTGCAATGTTATGTAGAGGTAAGCGAAAGAAATGAAAACAACTTACTCGTCACCAATCTTTTCGATTCTAAACTCGCCACAACCCGTGCCGACGTCAGATTCTCGCAAATCCTCGACGCGGTTCACGATGGTGGCATCGACAGCAAGGGCAATGCGGTTGTTGTCCGACTTTCGAACGCGGCGTATCACGGAAACATTGTGCTTGATAAAATAATGTTGTGCAATGTCTACGCCAGAGTTTAGGGAAATTCAGTGCAGAGGGAAACTTACCCGAGACACCCTTTTCTGTGATTACCAGATCTGGCTTGAATTCTAAGAGCTGGTCAACCATCAACTTGATCTGTTCTTCCTCAATATTCTGAGCACGCTCCCAGTCGCCTTCCTTCGAGAATTCCATGTTTGTCTGACTCTCACCCTTTTTGTACTCGAGGGGACAGTCAAGAAGGATGACGCGTGGATTCGAAATCCTTCTTCGCATAGCTGGATGCGTGATATCCTTGTTGAGCATGACACCATCCAAAACTTGCGATTGCTCAATTTCGCCACCAGGGACCTTTTCAACGCGCGCATATCGCTTGATGTCAACTGTTTTGAGACCGCTGTCTTCCTTTGCGACCGTACGGACAGCTTCCAAGGCAAGCCTGCACATGAGATCGCTCCAACGAGCGACAAATTTTGTACCGATAGAGGTTTTAATGAGCTTGAGCATCTGTTCATCGGAATTGGTGTCTATCGGGACGGAAATGCGCTTGATAATCTCGAGAGATTCTCTTAGCGCTTTTGTATAGGCCGAGATGATCACGACTGGATGTATGTCCCGTTCGAGCTGGGTAAGCGACTGGGCAAGAATTTCACCGGCAAGAATGATGACACTCGTCGTGCCGTCCCCGCATTCTTCGTCCTGGGTTCTTGAAAGCTCTATCATGTTTTTGGCAGCTGGATGTGCTACGTCGATTTCGCGCAGAATAGCGTTGCCGTCGTTTGTGAGCCTGTCGAGTAAGAAGGAGCTCTGGTCAACATTATAGACGTACAGAATGCCACCCATTGGATCGAGAATCATCTTGAGCATCGATTTTGGCCCAAGACAAGTTCGAATAACGTCTGCGACGGTCTACGAGTTTAGAGAGTTCTGCAGAGTCGCGTCCTACCTTTGCGGCCGTGATATTTGAGATCTGCGCCTTTCTCCCTGATTGGCGCTCCGGGGTCGTGTCTGCAGAGATTCAATAAATTATAATCGCCGGCTGGATACGCACTCATCACGAAAACGGGTGTTTGTCCAGACATCTTCGAAAGAAAGAACGACACCAAACAACGCCATACACAAAATAATGCAGAGGCCAATTTGGAACGCAGATGACCTCGACGAGGACGTTGACCTCTCGCTTGCGATCGGGAATTACGGCCAGAATGGAAACTTTGACGATGTGCAGCATCCACGACTCGACGAATCGACGTTACTGGCCATGCAACAGCAGTTGGTACAGCAGGCCGCCTTCGCTCAGATTCCAGACGTAGTGAAAGTGGTAAGTGGTTTCAAATTCCTAGTTCTGATCTCACAGTCTCAGTTCATTGTACATTTTCACAAAGCAGTACTCGAAAACAACTTGGCCGACATCACAATCGCATACGAAAGCGGCTGGAACAAATACACTGAGATGTTCTACTCCAAGTCAGAATGGCCAGAAGCAGAAACAATAGCCCCTCTCGTCAACGACGACCCAATTTTTCTCATTCTCTACCGAGAACTTTACTACCGACATGTCTACTCTCGTCTCCAGCCCAACATCGATGACCGCTTCCATTCCTATGAAAACAGCTGTGAACTGTTCAACTATCTATTGAGTAAGTGCACGGACCTGCTTGAAGCAATTTATAACCCTACCAGACTCCGAAACTGGTCCAGTCTCGCTCGAATTGCCAGAGCAATGGCTTTGGGACATAATCGATGAGTTCATATACCAGTTCCAGGTCTTCTGCACCTGGAGATCAAAAATTCATAACAAGTCCGACGACGAGCTTGCTATGTTAGCAGAGGGAACCGGTGTCTGGAGCTCGTACAGTGTGCTTAATGTCCTGTACTCCCTCATCCAAAAATCTCGAATCAATGAATACATTATCGCTCATCAGCAGGGCAAGTCTCCCGAGGAAACTGCGTGCGTACGTTCAATACCCAGATCAACCTGCTCATCTATCATCACAGCGAAATAGTCGGCGAGTACGGTGTTCGACCGTTGTACCGTATGCTAGGTTATTTCAGTATAATCGGCCTCTTACGCGTACACACACTTTTGGGAGACTTCACGCTTGCTCTAAAAGTGATGGATAACGTTGAATTAAATCAAAAGGTTGGTACTTCCTAGCCAGCCTCTGCCTCGCTGACTGTGTTCTCAGTCTCCATTCACCCGTGTCACAGCATGCCATGTTGCAACCTACTACTATGTAGGTTTTTGCTATATCATGCTGCGGCGGTATCCAGATGCCATCCGGACTTTTGTCACCATTCTCAATTTTATTATGCGAATGCGGCAATATCATACGCGAAGTTATCAGTATGATCAGGTGTGCATGATACGTTCCTACTTGTCTGAGCTCAACTATCTTACAGATCAGCAAAACGGCTGACCGAATGTATGCACTGTTTGCAGTTTGCCACGCTTTAGCACCCAGCCGGCTAGATGATAACATTGCTAACATTGCAAAAGAGCGATATGGCGACCAATTTACCAAAATGGCAAGGGGCGGTGAAGAATCTCTTTCTGCCTTCCAAGAGCTGTTTTTATATGCGTGTCCGAAATTCATCAGCGCAAATTCACCGCCATACGACGACCCGTCGGCATTGGCGACCATGCTGTTGGCTCCTGCGCCAGGTGTTTCGGAAGAGTCTTCTTCTAGTGACCCTGCTCAGCGTCATCTGCGCCTGTTTTTATCCGACGTCGACGCTCAGTCCAAAGTACCAACACTGCGCAGCTTCTTGAAGCTATACACTAGTATCGGTACTAGCAAACTAGCAAACTTTTCCGATGAGGACGAGGAGAAAATGATCCAGGAGATGATGGTGATGAAGCAAGCTAGTCGTTCTGTTAGCCGCGTTACTAGCGAAAAGGGCAGCCTGCTGGATGGTGAGACGATAAGCACCAGCGACTTGAACTTTGTGATCGACGAGGTATAAGTTTCTTTCCGCATGTTTCCCCTCTCTTACAGTACTATTTCAGAATATGATCCATATTGCCGAATCGACAGTAGGCCGTCGGTATGCTGGCTGGTTCATTAAAAACACGGAGAGGACGATCAGGATATTCGAAGACTTGAAAAACACGCCTTTGCCTACACCTCCAGCTAAAACTGCTGCATCCAATGCTGCTGAAGTAAAGATATCATCAAAACCTAAAGTTGCCTGGGGCGGTGCTAAAGTGGTTGCATAAAAGATGATGCTATGGCTATGTACCTTGTAACAACCATACATGACATCGGAAACATTCAAACCGCTCTTGAATCGTCTCGTTCAGACACCCGAGTGTTTTACTACAGATGACCTCACAAGTATCTTGAACGATCTCTTCACTCCAAATGCTGTCCTGCCTGCTCAGATCGGGGCTTTTCTCACAGCTTTGCATATCCATCGCGTAGAGCGACGGCCTGAATTCTTGGCTGCGGCCGCTTCATTCCTGCGAGAAAAGGCGCTTAAGGCTGCTGTCCAAGACCCTGAAGGTGATTTCGTCGTTGACATCGTCGGTACCGGCGGCGATGGTCACAATTTATTCAACGTCAGCACTGTAGCTGGCATCGTTGCTGCTGGTGCAGGTGCTCGAGTCATCAAGGTATGGATCCATCATTAAACTCGGGTTCCTCTATTTTACAGATATGATTAGCATGGCAGTCGGGCAAGTACATCGTCGTCAGGCTCTGCTGATCTGCTGGAATCGCTGTCATGCTCGTTCGTAGCGCCTGAACCAGAGGCTATAACACCAATCCATCGTATACCATTCACGTTCATTCTGGCCCCTCATTATCATCCTTCTCTGGCATTGATTGCTCCATATCGCAAGTCTTTGCCTTTCAGGACCATGTTCAATGTTCTCGGGCCATTGATCAACCCGGCTTGTCCGCGAGGCATGGTATTGGGTGTAGCAGAACGGGAACTCGGGGCTACGTTCGCCAAGTCGCTGCATGAAAGCGGCGTTGAGCGGGCTTTAGTAGTCTGCGGACACGAAGGAATAGATGAAATCAGCTGTGCAGGGGCGACCTGGGCTTGGGAGCTGAAAGACGGCCGTATCACTGAGCAGACACTCCACCCAGACTTGTTTGGTCTTCCAGCACATTCACTGACTGCTGTGGCTGGAGGCAGCCCACAAGAAAATGCCGAAACCGCCCGGACGCTGCTAACATCGGGAAAACAAATCCCAGAAACCCTTGTGCCTGTACTGGACTTTGTTCTGATGAACGCATCTGCTCTCTTGGTCATCGCCGGTGTTGCAGCCGATTACAAGCAAGGTGCGGCGATAGCACGAGAGGCTATCACATCTGGTAAAGCTTGGGAGGCATTGGAGATCTTTAGAAAGGCAGTGTAATCATCACATCTATAGACTCGGCCGTTGTAAATTTAATGGGCCGAAAATTCTTCAGCATAGCTCTCTAAAGTCTGCAAAGTTGTTGTCTCATATGTGCACTTGCGCTCCCCTCCGCAGCAGTTGCTCATCTCTATGACCTCACTTTGCCAGTGGTGATAATATTGATGTTGTGGATCTGAGCAGACAGGTCACACACAGGTGCTAGATCTCCTTCTCTTCTTGCATCATAAAAGGGTTGGCACGGCAAGAAGAATGGTCTTGTCCTAGGAGGCTCATTGAATCATATTTCTATTACAAAAAATATTCACTGTAGTGTTCTACAACCAACAACTTCCTCAAGCCGAGGTGGCGAGGGGTCCTCAAACCCAAAGGAACAATTCACCAATATGCTGGAGAGACGGAGATGGTGCAGCCGTCGGTTCTGTCCTGTGGGAAACAGCAAGTCAAACAATGGCAGAGCGTGCACTCAGGCCCAGCATAATCGTCATGACAGAACGGATGGGTAAACGGTGATGATTGCGGACCATAATCTCGACCGTATGCAGAAGAATCATAGTGCCAGCAGGTTGAATGAGTAAACGGCGGGCACGTCGATGATTTCAGATTATGTTTCCGATTGTATTCAGAAGAATCGTAGCGCCAGTAGGGTGGATGGGTAAACGGCATGCACATTGAAGATTCTGGCCTGTTCGATTCATTAAGCACACGTCTCAGATTTATCCCGACATCTTGACGAACAGAATTGTCTGAAGCAGTCAATGACTCTGACCGGCTACGAGAAGGTGATGATGACGCAAGAGATTTTGAATAGCTAGCTACTAGGGCGTGAGGCGAAGGTGAGACGAGAGCCTTCAGATAGTTAGCCGCTGGGGCGTCGTGAACAGCTAAAGACGTGAGAGAGTCTGAACGGTCGAAAGGCTTCGAACAATTAGCTGCTAGAACGCCAGGAGCAGATGAAACGAGAGACTCGAAGCCATCGACTGCCAGAGAGTCAGAAGCACTTGATAACGCGATAGACCCCAGGTGCCTGGCCGCTGGAAGGTCAGGAGCAACCGGTGACGCTACAGACTTGAAACGACTACCAGTTGAGAGGCCAGGAGCAGCCAATGGCACAATAGAGTTGAAACAGTCGACTGCTAGAGCGTCAGAAGTAGCCGGTGAAGCGACGGACTTTGAATTGTTATCCGCTGGAAGGTTAGAAGTAGGCGATGACGCGACAGACTCGAAAGGGCTAGCTACTGGAACAGCGAGAGTGTCGAAAAGATTGACTGCTGGGACGTCAGAAGCAGCTGTCGACGTAAGAGACTTTGCAGGATTAGCCGCTGTTGGAACCTCAGAAGCAGCCGAAGAGGCAAAAGACTTGAAACGCCTAGCACCTGGAACAGTTAATGATGCGGGAGACTTTGAGCAGTTGGCTACTACTGTGACGTCAGAAGTAGCTGCCAGAACGTCAGGAGAAACTGGTAGCGTGAGGGAGTTTGAAGGGCTGGCTACTGGGATGGCAGAAGCAGTTGATGACGCGAGAGACTCGAAACGGCTAACTGCTGGAACAGATAATGACGCGAGAGACTTTGAATGGTCAGTCACCGGAAGGTTGGGAGCAGCCGATGACACGAGAGGCTTTGAACAGTTAGCTACTGGGGCGTCAGAAGCATTTGATGTTGCAAGAGGCTTGGGGCGGCTGGGTGGGACATCAGAAGCAGCCAATGACGCGAGAGCCTTTAAACGGGCAGCTGCTCCACGCTTGGACCTGCCCGGATGCGGTCTGTTCTTCCGCTTCTTTGGTGCTTTGATCTCCAAGGCGCAGTTGTTGACAGCAGGCTGGAAAAGCAAGAGGACATCGGAGTCTGCGCCCAAACGAGGAATAAATGTTACGGCTCCGGCGTTCAACCTTGGTTGCACAGGAATGGGCGAACAAACATTGTTGTTTGCAGACAAGATCTAGAGAACGGTGAGTTGAGATAGAGGAATGAATGAAGGCATGCCGCTGATGCCGAACACGTCTGCTCAGTGGCATCTACAGTGGCCGTATGAATTTGTTCATCGGAATGTCGGGTAGCGCATAGTGTAACAGATGGAGACACCGCTCTCTCTAGTACCTTTTCACTGCGATGTTTTTCCGCGGTGATTAGAGTGGCGATCTTGAGAATATCGGAGGCGGAGGGTGTCTGAAGGACATTTAAGAATAGTTCAGGTGCTGGGAAGAGCTTCGGGCGCTGTAGATGGCTGCCACGCAGAAGGGCCTCGATGATTAAAACATTCCTTAGCTCCGGGAGGGTCTTGATACTAGCCAGAATCTTGTCCTGGTATAGGTCGTTTGTTTTCGCATCTGCGTCCCTGTTCGGCTCCAAGTTGCCATCGTGGTCAATAATCACTACATAGTTACCGCCTTCAGCAATGTAGACCGCACAGAGGCGGACCTGAACAGCGATCAGCACAAGCCAAGAGCAGGTACGAAACAGACATCGCCATTGGTTGTGATCTTATCCACACTGACTAACACGTACTTTGAAGCACCGTTTGTCTTGCTCAAGTTGATGCCAGGTGATTGCGAGATCTCGGATAAAGTTAACCAAACCCATAACACGAAGGGCAAATCAGGTTCAGGGAGCATATTCTTCACAGACGGGGTTGTTTCAGAAAAGGCGAGGGAACGCTTTCGAAGGACATATTGCTGCCTGGGGCGGGTCGCAACTGGGGCCTCACGATTGAGGTGGAGAAGAAGTAGCAAGAAGGCATTATTATTGAACCACAAAGAGTGAGGTTCATTGGGGCAAGACCTGAGATTGCACGTTGTGGGTGGCGGGCGAACTGCTTGATGGTATCTGCGGCTAGTGAAATGACTCGAAGACGTTGCATACGACCGCGTCGCGACTGGCGAGTTGCACAGAAATGGTGTTATTGAAATCCGCGTTCGGCATAGAGACAGTGCTTGCAACATCGTAGTTGAAGTTCAAGAGGCGGACATGTTTGGTCCAGAATTTACTTACAAAGTAAAGACTATTTTGGCGGCGCGACGCATGTTGCCAAGAACAAGAGGGCACGTGCATAAGACCCCGGTAGATGGTCACGGGCAGAGTTCCGGGGTCTGCAGCGTGAAATGCCCATGATAAAAGGTCATGCCTGACTTTTCGTCACGCACCAATCACCACCCCGCAACGCGCTCGCCCTCCACATTTCTTCCTAGGGCCTCACGACATCCACAGCATTTTTAATACAAAGTAAGCCTCAAGTGCAGTCGCTTTCAATGCTCATTTGGCTGTTCTGGTCTCAGCTTTGCCTTACTTCTGACCGTAATCCTGTATATATATTGACTTATACCCATGGCACCAGAAGCTACAGCTGCCAACTCACCTCCTGCGCCCGTTGACCTTGCGATTCCCACGATAGACAAGAATCAGCTCTTACAATTGCTTCAAACCGTACCTGGGATCTTTCCTCGAGTGGTATATGTCTATTATTGCATCCAACTGCTGCTGAGTGCCGGATAGATCTCGGGTGAAGGAGCGAAAGAAGACGCAGCACAAGTTCTTTCTAATCTTGCTGCTGCGAATCCAGCATTGTATAATGCTGCTTTGGCTGCTGTTGCACATCTTCCTAGTTCCTTCCCAGTTGGAGAACCAGGACCTTCGTCTCATCCCAGAGGACCGCCTCCAAATTTAGCTCAGGTCTCTGCACAGCCTTCTGTAGCCGCACCAACCGCAGAAGATGAAGACGCCGAAGAGGATGAGAGTCCTTCGCCCAACACCAAGCCTGCTACTGGAACAACAAGTGGCAGGAGGTCGAGAAGCGGTGCTGCCATGGGAAGCGAGGAATGGCAGAGACAGCGAAAAGATAACCATGTGCGTCGCAACCTCTCTTCATTGAATTAATTTACACTTGGAACGTTTCAGAAAGAAGTAGAGCGCCGTCGTCGAAGCAATATTAATGAGGGCATCAATGAGCTTGGCCGCATTGTGCCCAATGGCTCGGGTGAGAAAGCCAAGGGTGCTATACTGTCTCGTGCTGTGCAGTACATCCACCATCTGAAAGAAAATGAAGCCAGGAATATCGAAAAGTGGACGTTAGAGAAACTTTTGATGGACCAAGCCATGGGTGACCTTCAGAATCAGCTCGAGGAAGTCAGGAAGATGTGGGACGAGGAGAGAAGTGCCCGACAGCGTGCAGAAGCAGAACTCGAAAGCCTGAAAAGCGGTAGCGGTGGCAAGGCCAAGCGCAGCAGAGATGAAGGTGATGGAAGGGATGAGGAAGCCAAGAGACAACGAAAGGAATGAGGTCGTGTTTATTTATTTAAAGGGGGATATGTACCGGATTGATTGTACTAACTCGATATTTGGTTACTAAACAAACACTTTGACAGCTACCATTATGGTCCGTGCATTGGTCCAGTGCTTGCAAGTTCTAAATTTCATTTCCAGTCCACAGCCTGCAGACGACGACTTATCCGAGATTTCAAGAGACTTTCTTCGGATCCACCGAGTGGCGTGTCGGGCAGTCCATGCAGCGACAACATCATGCTGTGGAACGCTGTTATCTTTGGGCCAAGTAAGCCACTTGAATCTACCATTGGTGCTCGCTGTAACAATTCCAGCCGATACGCCCTTCGAGGACGGCACTTTCAAGCTCGTCCTTACCTTCGAAGAGAGCTACCCAAATAAACCGCCTTCTGTAAAGTTTCTGTCGCGCATGTTCCACCCGAATGTATACGCCAACGGCGAGCTCTGTCTTGATATCCTGCAGAACAGATGGTCTCCGACGTACGACGTCGCGGCGATCCTCACTTCAATTCAAAGTCTGCTTCACGATCCAAACCCCAATAGCCCTGCAAATGCCGAGGCCGCCCAGCTCTACCGCGAAAATATGAAGGAGTATGTGCGACGGGTCAAGGCCACTGTAGAGGAAAGCTGGCTGGATCCAGACGAGAAGGTTACGCTCGACGACGACGAGCCTAGTAATACTTAATATGCTGTAATCACGTGGTATATCATGGCTTCTTCCTCTTCTTCTGCGCTCAAGTCGTGGTCGTTGACGAATACCATCAATGAAATTTCACCACACGATGCGATTTACAAATTTGATTCTGAAGAAAACAGAAAAATCATGAGAGAACAGCCTTGGACAAAGGATCCACACTACTTCAAGTCCTGCAAAATCTCTGCGATTGCTTTGATCAAGATGGTCGTACAGATCGTCACTCGAGTCTTGCTTCTCATACGACTGCAGGTCATTCATGCTCGCTCTGGTGTGCCACACGAAATCATGGGTCTCATGCAAGGAAAAGTAGTCGGAACCTCCCTTGTCATCATGGACTCTTTTGCGCTTCCGGTACAAGGCACTGAAACTCGTGTAAATGCTGCAAATGAAGCCAACGAATACATGGTCGAATACATAGAAGGCAGTCAGAAGGTAAGACTAACAATGGCCTATAACAAATTCGCTTCATGTTAAAACAGGTTAGACGCCCAGAAAATGCCATCGGCTGGTATCACTCCCATCCAGGTTATGGGTGTTGGCTATCAGGTATAGATGTCAATACTCAGATGACCAACCAGAAATTCCAAGACCCATTCGTGGCCGTAGTCGTACGTATTTTGTTCAAGCACATCCTATCTCCTTTATCCTATAGATCGACCCTAACCGCACCATCTCTGCCGGAAAAGTAGATATCGGTGCCTTCCGCACCTACCCTGAGAACTACAAACCTCCTTCCTCTTCTTCCGCTGACTCTGAATATCAATCCATCCCCCTCAGCAAGATTGAAGACTTTGGTGTCCATGCTAACCAATACTATCAAATCGACGTAGAAATTTTCAAGAGTACGTTGGACAACGAGCTTCTAGCCCTGCTGTGGAACAAGTACTGGGTCAATACTCTCAGCCAGAGTCCGCTGATTTCGGTCCGTCTGCCTTTGTTCGATGTTATTTCTTTGACTCGGCTTCAGAATCGCGCATATGCCGTCTCTCAGCTTTCAGATCTGCACCAGAAACTGTCGAAAGCACAGTCTTCAGTTGGTAACACACGCGCCTCCGCACCAGCGCTTGCTGAGAAAGAGGGTGCCAAGGTGGCTTGTTTGAAAATTTACTTTGTTACTAAAGCCCGTTGCAGAAGGAAAAGGAAGAGAAGAAGAAGGACGATAATCAGCTGGCCAAGAGCGTCAAAGACGGCACAAAGATCGCTATCGAGGCGCAACACGGGTTGATATCTCAAGTTATAAAGGATGTCATATTTTCATTGCAACCCCAGGCTGTAGACAGGATTTCAGAGGTAACAGACACTGCCATGAATATTGAGTAGACTTGTAACGATAAATTTGTGCCACGTGACAGACGCGTACACCTTGCACAATGCCAGCATTAACGGCGAGCACGATTGCACCAGGCAGCTTGAAAGCTTTCTACCAGGCAAAAATAGAAGTATCTGAACTGACCATAAACCAAAAGACCCAGAACCTCAGACGGTTGGAGGCACAGCGGAATGCGCTCAACACAAGAGGTCTGTTCTGAATCGTTGCCAACAGTCACCCAATTGAATTTCATGTAGTTCGTCTACTACGAGAGGAACTCCAGCTCCTGCATGAACCAGGCAGCTATGTCGGCGAGGTCGTCAAAGTAATGGGAAAGAAGAAAGTCCTTGTCAAAGTGCAACCAGAGGGCAAATACAGTCTGCAATTTCATTCTTGTCAATATTAAAATCTGACACCGAGTCAGTCGTCGATATCGACAATGAAATCGATGTTTCAAAACTGACTCCAAACCTCCGTGTCGCCCTCCGTTCAGATTCCTATACGATTCATAAGATTCTTCCAAACAAGGTCGACCCCCTCGTCTCTCTTATGATGGTCGAAAAGGTCCCTGACAGTACATACGAGATGGTCGGTGGTCTCGACAAACAAATCAAAGAAATCAAGGAAGTCATCGAGCTGCCGGTCAAACATCCCGAACTCTTTGAAAGCCTCGGAATCGCCCAACCCAAGGGAGTGCTGCTGTACGGTCCCCCGGGAACAGGAAAGACACTTCTGGCTCGAGCCGTAGCCCACCACACCGACTGCAAGTTCATTCGTGTGTCAGGCTCCGAGCTTGTGCAGAAATATATCGGTGAAGGGAGTAGGATGGTTCGCGAACTGTTCGTCATGGCTCGGGAACACGCGCCGTCTATTATATTCATGGACGAAATAGACTCGATTGGAAGCTCGCGAGGAGAAAGCGGTTCTGGGGGTGGAGATTCAGAGGTTCAGAGAACGATGCTGGAATTGTTGAACCAGCTTGACGGCTTTGAGAGTACAAAGAACATCAAGGTTATCATGGCGACTAACCGAATCGGTGCTCAGTTTCCGTTCTCCCGCCTATCTTTGCTGATATGGTTTTTATAGACATTCTCGATCCAGCACTCCTCAGACCAGGTCGCATAGACCGAAAGATTGAATTTCCGCCTCCAGGACCTGAGGCCCGTGTTTCTATCTTGCGCATCCATTCTCGTAAGGCAAGTGACCTGCTGCTTGCTGCTTGTGCCGGTTGACCAGACCTAGATGTCTCTTCAACGCGGAATAAACCTCCGTCTTCTCGCCGAGAAGATGGGCTCATGTTCTGGAGCTGAAGTAAGGGGTATTTGCACAGAAGCAGGTTGGTAAACGCTAACTTCTCTTGTGTGATGCTCATAAAAGTAGGTATGTATGCGCTCCGCGAACGACGGCAACACGTAACACAAGAAGACTTCGAGTTTGCGGTGGCCAAGGTGTTGAAGAAGAACCAGGAGAGCAACATGAGTGTCAATAAACTGTTCTCGTAGACAAATTTGAGATTATTGCATTCGACTAGTGTGCTCAAATATCTAAGAATTGCATTGCAAACACGTTATGTGTAAAGGGTGGTAAGTCGACAACCCAGCGTGCAACTAATTCCACAATTGAATAACATCTATCTAGCATGGTCGGCACTGCCAACAGAGAACGAGATTTGAAGATGCGGGGTATATAATATGAGGAAAAAACATTTACTTGTTGAGATACCTATGCAATGTCAGAGAGATCGTTCCGAATAGGAACATTGGCGTACCATTGGCCCAAAGGTGTGAAGGAGTTTTGGGCGTAGAAGAAAGCGTTATTTGCTGCGGCAAAGTCGTCGATGGGCTGGCTCTGTGGGAAAGCTCCAAACACGGCAACACGCTCGACGTAACCAACACTGTTGAAGTAACCGACCATTTCCTGGAAGAAGCCCAGAGCGTCGTCTGGTGACGGGTTGGAGGCCTGGGTGAGACCGAGCTCAGGAATCCACACATTCTGACCAAACAACGAGTGGACCTCTGCGACGTAAGACTTGAGTTGACTGATCGAACTAGCGTCGAAGCCGCCGTACCTGCAAGTCATGTCAGCAAGTATTGATTGAAAAAAAAAAGATGGGCACCAATGGCAGCATGTCTTCTGGAAATAGCCTCCTTGGGCACTGAGAGCAGATTGGAACGACTTGAGCCAGGTGGTGTCAAAGGCAATGCAAGGGCTGACGAGGGTAACACCTTTCTGGCCATACGGGTGAACGTACTGCATCCAGGCGTTGGCGGCATCTTGAGGGCTCATGTTGGCTTGCGAGGAAATATCGGGCTCATTGAAGCCTATAATGTGCTTGGGCCAGTTGGTTGCGAAGCCGGCGGTTACACTGTTCCATGCACCCACTTGGGAGGTGCCCCACATCTCAGGAACGTATTCAGCGCCAGCGTCAGACAACTGGGGGACTATTGGATCTGCCCAGTCTGTGATAGATTTAAACCAGGAGCAAAGCAAAAAAAAAAAACATACGGAAATACCACGGGACAGTGAGTCCGCTTGCCCAGCTGTTATCTGTGGCCCATGGAAGGCCAAGCTGAACACCGCCGGAGTTGCTGTTACTACTGGCAGTACTGCTGCTGGTGCTTGCAGAGCTGGTGCTTGTGGCAACTTTTGCTGCAGCTGAACCGGAGGTGGCTGACTTGGAGGGTGTTGAGCTCGCTGTCGACGACGTTGCCTTGGTAGAGGAAGCTGCTGAAGATGACGTTGAACGTGGTCTGCAGCGCTGAGTGCTTGTCGAACGTCTCTTTCTGGCAACTGCACCGTGGTGGTTGCTGCGAGCGATGTGATGGCCCTCGATGGACAGAGCGCTGACAGGGGCCGGGTTTGATATTATGAGGGCACAAGTAGCAAATGTGAGCAAAGTAAGCAAGTTGGTGAGTGCCATAGTAATCGTTAACAATGAGTGTGAAATAAAGAGTGGACGGGTTACTGCTCAATGCAGATGGTGGTTGCTTTTCGGTGTTTGTTTGTCTCCTGTTTGCCTTTTTGATTGTCGCTGTCACGTGCCACAGCTCCACAGCAACCATTCCCAATTAGGGCATGCATTGCGTTGCGACCAGGATTGCACCCTTTCTCCGCAAGCTTAACGTGCCTCCTCGCGTTCATTAATATTTGTGCGTAGCATGAAGATTTAATAAATAGACTCGACATTTTTAGCACATTTACAGCCCTGCACCGGTTTCAATCCACTCTCCAAACAGCAGACTTATGCTCTCTCCGTTGTGTGTACGGCGAATGCTTTCCGCAATCGTAGCACTGATGTCAAGCGTCACAAGTTTGGAGCACATTGCTTGGTGTTGTGTCTGTGGGACCGTATTCGTAACTACCAGCTCAACGATTGGAAGCTCGTCAATCACGCTCAATTTGGTCTCCGAGAGCAACCCTGGCAACAGTGATCCACGAAAATTTTCAACGTTTACGGCAAAGGCACACACCATGAGAGATGAGCGCATGCACAGACTTGGCGCCCTTTTCATGCAGCGTTTTGGCTGCAAGCATCAGAGTTTTGCCAGTATCGATCATATCGTCGACCAGTATCGCAATCTTTAGAATTAGTACTCAACATTCTCAATGAATATGCCATACCTTGTCTTTTACGTCGCCTACAAGGATCTCCATCCTCTCCGGTGCATTTTCGGCTTTTCCATCCCGCTTTCTGTGAATCAGTGCAAACTCAACACCGAGTTTGTCAGCAATCGCCGTCGTTCTTAAAATTAGCTTCTACTCAGTCAAGAACGAACGTGCAACACACCTTTTTGCCCCTCCAGCATCAGGACTGACAATTATACTTCCCTGCCAACCTTCGATCTGCCGCTTAATGTACGCCATCATAAGCGGCTCAGAGTACAAGTTGTCCACAGGAATATCGAAGAATCCCTGGATCTGACTTGCATGTAGGTCCATGGTGATGACATGATCGCAGCCTGCAACGACGAGCATGTTGGCGACCAACTTGGCTGTAATCGGTGCACGGCTTTTGTCTTTTTTATCCATCCTCGCATAGGGAAAACAAGGAATGACAGCAGTGATTCTTCTGGCAGACGCAGTCTTGCAAGCAGAGATTAGAATCAGAAGCTCCATGAGATTATCGTTGACGTCGCTGCATCCAGACTGAATAATAAACGCATCTTCGTCCCGCACAGATTCGGATATTTTCACGTTGATCTCGCCGTTCGAAAACTTTTTAACGGTGCAGGGAACGAGCGGGACGTTCAGGCTATAGCAATTAGAGTCAGAAACCCGCAAATGATAGCTTACCGCTCCGCCACGGCTTGCGCGAGCTCAGGGTGGCTGTTCCCTGTAACAATTCGAGTTTGGCTCAGCGCGACCATCGTCATGCACTCACCAGTCAGTAGCCTGATGGAATTCTGGTGGTACATGTCAGAGAGTAGTCAGCTTTATGTTACTGCATCAGTAGAGAATCTGTTTGGGCGAAACAGTGATCGATGAACGCACGTGAAATCAGCCGTCATAAGACACTTATTAGGCAATCCGCTCTGCCACTCCATTGAAACTCCAAGTTGTCATTAACAATTTACAATCCCATCCCAGCCACCGTAATAACGAAACGGTATATGACCTGCAATTAATGGCAGGCCGTCGAGCAAAGATGAATGCAATATGTACACTAGAACCTCGGTCAAACGGCTTGTTTCACAAATATCAAAACGCTCGAGGTTCGGTCTCAACAGGAGCGTTGATTTCCTGCAGTTCTATGAGATCACACTTGTCCATTCTGAGTTCAACACAGAAAGTAGCATTTCAAGCACATACCACGGTGCGTTCGTCAGCTTTGTTGTCTTTCCACACAACAGTGTCCACTTGAATAGATACCGGCTGACGACTTCGACTTTTGTTAGAGGACAGGGCGGAAACATTCAAGGTTATCATATCAGAGTTTTTGCCGCGCATGAAGCTTCGGGCGTTCAATGATGCAAGTATCGAGTTTGTGTAGACTGTCAAAAGTTATTGTAGTGAATGATGCCTTGCACAAATCAGAGTACTCACGACGGCCAAGGCAAAAATAAAAAGATGCGTAGATCAACGTCTTCGACCACACGACAAGCTGACAGTTCAGTGAAGATAGGAAGTAAGGAGTGAAGAGTGGACGCACGGAAACGAGCGACAAAATGGCACACACGCTACTATATGTTGAAAGTTTGCGTCGTAGGTAACAGAAAACGAACCCAGTGAATCTGGGAAGTTTGTTGGATAATTCGATGCAGTAAAAAAGATCAACTGACAAGCCAGTAGTGACAAAAAAACCAATCTACATATGCGTCAGGTCGCGCCAAGCTAAGTAACTCAAAGTTTATGCATACCAATTTGTTCACCATAGTGTCAGTCCTGCACAAACTAGATCAGTAGCCTTGATGCGAGTATCAAGACCAAATACCTTTTAATGCCTGTTCGAGAACGGAAAAACATGTAACAAAGAGTCAATGCAATGTAGACATCCGTAACCATAGTCAACGCGTTTATCGTAATGGTGAGAGGCTAGAAGGGTGACATCGATAAAGAAATGTAGCGGATAAACTGAGTCTCACAGTAATCTTGAGCAGGTTGCTATATGTTCCAGCCCGAATTCTGAATCAGATAAAGTTCAATAACAGTCATTAAATGCAGGTCGATCAGAACTCACGCAATAGCGAACCACGCTAAAGATCGAACGGCCTGAGCAACGGATGATCCGACTCTTCATAACAAACTCACCGAGACCACACCCTATTGGAATCGAATGAGTACCCTAAAAAGCTTATATGCTTACCGATGGCGGCCAAAACGAGAAGGACCACAGGACCCGCGAGCCAACGATTTCTGCTGCTGACTGGACGATAGGAAGACTATAAATAAGGTAACGGGACGACGTACACTTATACATTTTGTATGCATAGTAGCTGCGAATTCAGTCAGCAGCAATAGATCCGAGTGAGGGTTTCTCACCACTGAACGATAGCACCGGTTAATGACTGGGTCAGTGTGAGATATCCTCTCAACCAAGAGTACGAGATCTTACAGTTGGAAGAGCTTCGACCTGTGGTGGACGAGATAAGACCTTCATCAAAGTAGATCATACTCACGACTACACTCCTGAGTCAAATGTCAAACATGTCCAACAACGGCGCAGAAAACTTACCAGACGGTAATGTTCAAAGCAGCTTTATTGCTGCATGGGACGAACAGTTGCATTTATGAACATAGATATATGACCATTGACCTACTAATACTCCGAAACAAAATAGTAGTATACTGGAAAATATAAGTCGGGTGGACATGAAAGAGATTTTCACTTACAGGAATGTGTGATTAGAACATAGTGAAAGGCATCCAGGAATACGATAAATGACACCTTTCCGAGAGCCGTCAGCTTATGTCGATGAGGAAAAAAGAGAACAGACTAGATACTTGAGCAGAGCCGGGTCCTTGCGTGTATCGGGGCAGTCTACGAGGATCATAAACACCGATCCAAGTGCTAAGCAGAAGATACCGTATATGTAATAAAACCATTGAATAACGGAAATACCGAACATGGGCCCAGATACCAGGCAGCCGATAAGCATTGCGCCCATCCTACGGATATTCTTCAGAGAAAGAAAACCTTGAAGCTCACAAAATAAACATACGTGTTATCGAGACGTAGCTGCTCGCCGGGTGATTGAAGGGTTGCTGACATTTCGAAACAAGGAAGTAGTGAGAATCGGAAAATTCGTGTTGTCGTATTTTATGCTCTCTAAAATAGTTTAGACAGCTTCTAGAAGTGGCTACTGGACTTGCATGGGACAGCACATGCGAACCAGTTCAAAGGTTTAGCCACGTCTGATGTCAGCCGACGAACTGATGGAAACTGCAACTTGTTGGCCAGGGTTCAAGCTGATTGAACTTCCCTTATTTGGGCACTTGACGCCGGTTTGCACACACTTTGCACACATAATATCGTCACATCGGCTAGCGTCGTTCAACCATTTTAGTACGCGAGCATGCAGTTGATTTTTCACGCTTAGCCTGTGTAGAAACGTTGAATTTCAAATTTATTATCGATCATAATATTCATGAACATACCCACCTCTTCTCTGTCGAAAAACTTAGCGCCTGTTGTGGCGTTGGTGTCAATGGTTCGGCAAAAATTTTCTTCGATGGCTTCTGTGATCCAATTTGATGTTTACACTGGCAGGACTCCACCTCGTGAGCCAAAGAATATCTTCACACTTGAAGTCGGTCGTCATTGACAGGAACTCGGATAAAGCTTACTACTGAGATCGATGAGCTGAAGGAATCTGAGACTGTTAGCCTACCAACTTTCGACTAGAAATTTTGATTTTTATTGCATGCGAGATCCGCAGCTTTGATCTCCATTGACATGAAGTTGCGAAGTCACACAAAATCATTTTCAAAGAACTTCAACTGTCCAAAGACCTTCTGTAAGTTCTGTTGGTATGAAGGAGCAAATTTCTTACAAACGGGTCCAATTCCAGACTGCGGACTCACCCTTTTGGTATATGACTCCGGGGTCCTGCGATGCGGCAGTGTGAAAGTCCCAGTAATCAGGCTCGAATGTTCCTAGAGTCCCTAAGGCGAGGCCTTAAAAATAATTTAGTACGCTAGAGCCGGCACAGGTGACAGATGCGATAGATCTCGGAAACATGTGTTACTTTCTTGGATTCTGAGCGGCTTGCTGACATATTAAAGGATCAGGACAGCAGAGAAAGATACCACTCCTGAGTCTTTCTTTTAACCCCACTTGATTTGCAGAGCCGACTTGCTTGTCATCGTCCAGTTTCTTTCTCTGTAATTATTGTGACATGGCTCAAGCGCAAAAAGCATTGCCTCCTGGTCCTTCAGGTCTTCCAATTTTCGGCGTATGATTTTTTACACCCATGGCACACGCTCAACTTGACTTCGCAGAACATGGCCTCAATGCCGACCAAGAATGAATGGGTCGTCTTCAAAGAGTGGGGTTCAATACATGGTAAAGAGTCTTCTCTGTTCGTCGTCAGCACAGTTAACCAAGTACCAGGTGAAATTATGTCCGTTACCATCGCAGGGCGACCCCTTGTCATCGTCAACTCTTCTCGTGCCATGCTGGAAAATTTTACTGGACAACAATACGCGGATCGTCCGAAATTGGAGTTTGCTGGGGAACGAGTCGGATACGCCAAGACTCTTGTTCTCCATCCTTACTCCAAAAGATTTTTGGATTACAGAAAATGCATCCGACCATTAATCGGCACCCCTCAAATAGTTGAAAAACTTGGGGCGCTTGAACAATATGAAACCCACCGTTTCGTGCAATCTCTGTTGAAGGAGCCAGATCAGCTGGCTCATCATCTTCGCAAGTAAGTGCCTACTTCTTCTATGATTAGTCTAATCATAGGTTTAGGATGTCGGGTTCAATTATCCTCAAGATCACTTATGGAATCCAAAGGGACAAGGAAATTGAGGACTTGGTTGCGCTTATTGAGCACGCAAATGACAATTTCAACATTGCCACAGCACCTGGTATCTTGTCATCGCGCAGTAAATCATTTTACTCATCTGTTCTCAGGTGCTTTTCTTGTCGATTATTTTCCCTCGATGAGATTCATCCCGTCATGGCTACCAGGAGGGAAGTTCAAAACGCTTGTGCCTAAATTTAAGGCAGCGTTTGACGCCATGGTAGAGAAGCCATATGAACGAGCTAAGCAATTGATTGTAAGTGTGATGCCAGTGTTCTTCAGCGCTAAGTCCACCAACAGAAGGAAAATAAGGCGACGACATCTTGTGTATCGAAAGCGCTTGAAGATATTTCCGAGAGAAGGGAAGCCCCCACCGAGGAGCAGGAATTCACCATCAAACAGTCAGTGTTTCCACTTACCTCTGAAACTTTAATGTGTCGTTACCATAGCGCCGCTGCTTCTCTTTACGGAGGTAAACTCGGATTTGATTCCTACAATTCGAACTCATTTGACACAGGCGGAGCCGATACTATTGTGGCATGTCAGCATGCTTTCGTCCTTGCAATGATTTTGCACCCTGGTGAGGAGGTAGTGTTGATGGGTCGTATGGGTACTGACCTTGATCCAGAGGTCCAGAAGAAAGCGCAAGTTGAAATTGACCAAGTTACTCATGGTACCAGGTTTCCGACTCTTGCCGATCGAAAGCAAATGCCCTATGTTGAAGCTATGATCACTGAAGCTCTAAGGTGGCATAGCGTCGCACCGACTGGTTTGTCGTTTTCTAGCACTCAGTATTTACTTACCTGTTCTAGGTATTCCACACAGAGTGACTAAAGATAACGTCGTTTCAGGTACTTACGCAGATGGACGTCGCTATGAGTACGTTATCCCAGAGGACTCGGTTGTGATTTTCAATCTCTGGTAAGTCGAGACTTGACTGTACTAGCTGTCTGACCTTTGATTAGGGCTATGCTTCATGACGAAAACACATACCATGATCCCTTCAAGTTCGATCCGGAAAGACACATGGGAGATCAGAAGGAGTACGACCCTCGGAAAATCTGCTTCGGTATTGGAGGTAGGGCCTGTCCAGGTGTAAGTGTTGTTCGACTGTATGTTCGTTTTAATGACTATGAATAGCTTTATCTGACGGATGCATCACTGTTCCTCTTTATTGCTACGATGTTGGCTGTGTTCGATATCGGCCCTGCCCGGGACCGTGATGGCAAGCCTGTATACCCTCTTCCTGTGCACGAAAACCTCTCTGGGTCAATCAGGTCTGTCGTTGTCTTCAGTTGTTTGACATACTGAAGATGTCATAGCCATCCTAAAGCTTTCGAATACTCTATCCGTCCGCGGTCGCCCTACACGCTGGGGCTCATTAACACCGAGCCAGTTGCCCCCTAAGCAGCGTGAAGAAAAAGGACATGTCACTCGTTTTGGAATCATTTTCTCTCATCGTAGTAATTGCATACCTATGCCACTCATTCTTTAGGAATTGATATTTTGTCGCGTTTTCCAGACCGCTGAGCACACTAGTAAGTAAAAGTAGGCATTGAGTAAGCATTGAGGCGTACTGCGGAGGGACGTATCGATTGAAGGTAAGGCCCAGAACGCGGTGTTTGGTTTCCATTCATCAGAGCCTTCGGAGTGGAAGCGCTTCAGGTTTCGGTGTCAATATGTCCCGCTACCCAGGATCATCCTTTTTGATTTATAACCTTTGAGTTTCCGTCAATACAGCTCTTGAGCCTGAAGTCTCTGCCTAAATACCCTGGATGTTGGGTAACCGCAGTGAGCCGCAGTGAGACACTCCAGGAACCTCATACCAGAACGTTTCTGCAAACATTTAGTGCTACGTCCCGTATCGCTGCTACTCCTTCTCAGTTATTGTCCTGATCCCTCCCAGACCGAGGTGGAATATCTCAAGGCATGCAACGTGAATGTCCTTAGCACCGTAGATACTGTGTGTTGCTGGTAGCCGCTTCTAGAGAATATCCACGGCCTGTATCAGAGCCTGTCAGAGCTTTCTGAAAGGTGACCTAGAACCCGAGAAGTAGACAATGAGGAAATGGAGGCTATACCTTCGGAGAAATCCTGAAGACTGGATAAATGCAAACTTGAGTAAGTGTGAGCCGACGCGACGCGACGCGTGACACCATGTTCAACTTGTCCAAGTTGACTACTGTTTGCCTTATCGGGACCTTATCGATAGTGTTGATGCTATGTAATGGGTTCAGTTGGTGATCCAAAACTGTAGCAAGGCCTGACCTCAGGACGGTGCAAGAAATGAGGAAACGACCCAAATTAGAAGACAACAACAAACAAACAAGTTGAACCACCACCACGGTGGTCGCGTTCGACCGCTGTAGTTCCGTTGAGATCGAGCTTTGGGCACTCTTTCCTAGCTCAGTACCACCAGAAGATCTGGTGAGGTTTCGGCAAACACCCAGCAGAAATTTTTTCAAACATGAATGACATACCAGTTACCAGTATTCCAACCCAGAAAACCGCACTCCGAAGCTCCGACACATCTTTCCATCATTGACTGCCGTCGGACCTCGCCTCGCATGCAGTCTGTGCCAGGTTTCGGTTGAGTCGAAAAGCCGCGCTCATTGAGTCATTCGCAAAGTGCGAATACTTGCGGATCGTCTCACAGCAAGCTGTTGCTTATCACGTCGCTCCTGCAGTCAAATCGATGCATTACAGCTGCCCCCTTTCCTCCATTCTCGCCCATGCAATGCACATACGTTGCATAGTCGAGCCTGGCTACCTCAGAGATCGACAAAGTCTTTCTCACCTGTTCGTACATTTGAGCTTGGAAGGATCTCGTAGTTCATGGCCCTTCTCCTCATTTCATTGGCATTGTTAGTTAGGTACACCGGGATTGCGTTTATACGTATTCTTTCTGTCACTTTAGGTAGACGGCAGGTGTATATCAAAGCTGTAGTATAGTAGAATTGCCTTTTCAGGCAGGTCTCGCAATAGGAAATGATTGTTCTCTTCGGCTAATTGATACAACGCTAGTTTCTTACTTTCCTACATGGAAACCTGAAGAATGCATTCTTAGATGTCACTGAGAAAACACAACTACCCACATCTTTCAGGCGACTCAGGGTTGTTACCCCACTAAGAAGAATCAGAGCCGAAAAACATGACACATCGAACAGACTCACCCAAGCAGGCATTGGAATTGTCTTGACAGCACTGAATGCAATGAACAAGACAAGCATGTTGCTAAATTACAGTCAGAGTTGTCATGAAATAGAAATCAGAATGCGCACAAATTGAACCCAGTGTCAGCACCTGCAGCCCAGAGATACGCATACTTCTTCCAGAACTCGTAATATCCTATAATAAAAACATAAGGAGGAAAATACACTAAAGACCCCACATACGAGGCTTGATGTAGAGATGGTTGATAGCGCCCAACATGACCTTTGTCAGGAAGTTGTTGCTGATATAGCCCAGGCTAGTTGGCGGTAAGAAAACAGTATTCGCACCATTGCGTTACCCACAAGTTTTCACTGCAGGTCTCATGAGAAAGATCAACCCATACAGAAAGACGACATACAATGTCGTGGCGAAAATGGCCACGTTCCAAAGATCAAACCCATACTGAGGTCTCCAACGATGGGCGAGGTAGAGTAGTGCGGGTAGACCCACACCCAGGATGAAACCGTATAGCTACTCGAAGCGTCAAGCACCATCTACATACAGGTACAGAGGACTTACCATCGGAGCATATATAGGGTCATCGAAGAGCCTTTTGGGGCCAACCAAAGCAAAAGCGATACCTTGATTGTATATAGAAATGACCGTTTGACCCTGGAACAGGGCAATCACGAACAGAGCACAACGAATAGTACAACTTACAGTCCACTGGTGGTTTGGATCAGTCAGAGTTCCAACCAAATAATCACGCTTCGTGCTGACGACCCATAGAACTTCGACTGTAAAAGACTAGAGTGTATGAGACAATGACCTACTTGTCGCGTAACTTGGGAGAATGAGAACGAAGTTCAACAACTCAAGAAGCACTTACTTGACCGGAACTCCGACACATATGCCCCAAATCTGTGCTAATAGAGTCGCTCGTGGAGGAATATGGAACTAAAGCGTGTTGTTCGAGTGAAGTATAAGCACGAATGTAACCTACGTAGTGTCCCCTGAGAAGTCCAGATCAGTAAGTTGACTTTTCTGCGTTGTACACGAAAGACTCACAGCTTCATATCGGATAACATAGCTTGTGCTTCATACCAACCTAGCACATTGATTAAGGTAGAATCGAATCAATAGAAAGATCACAAACATTGGCCACTATATAACACTTCATTCGCAGTTTCAGCAGATAAGCGACACGTACCTGATCACACGATAGCTCAATGATCCTACAGGATGACGGGATCCCCCCAGGTCGATAGCATAACCATAGAACAGCTCATTAAAGTATCCGACTGACATCTGATAGCCGCTAATGGCATAGATATAACCTTGGGAAATTTTAGGATGTAAAGGACTATATGGACGAACACGGACCCATGGGGATGACGATAACCGCTCCTATAACCAATCCTATAAAAAGCATATAGATTGGCATGTACACTAAAAAGGAATGAATCAAGCAATAGCGAAATCGCTGACTACTCACGAACACCCTTGGCTGTTAGAATGGTGAGTACGACGACTGGGACACTGTAAAACTGTCACCGGGGCGTCGAATAATTCCAGCAGAACACTTACACGAACATGACAACATTCCACCACATTGGAACCTGGGGATACATGCGAATGATTTGTGTCAGCTAATCAGACGGGATCAGTCGGACTTGATATAAGTCTTCAGCAAAAGATAGAAACCTTGTCATTATGGTGTGCTTGACCTCTCCAGTGACTCTTGAATGTCGCCCAAGCATTGGGCCCCTGGAAAAGCACAAATGACACGAAACTGGCTAACCACGCTGCATACGACCAAAAATCTGCGCACTGATTAGCTCGAAAACCAAAAGTTAACTGCCCTTACATCCCCAACGAAGTTGCGCCGACATCATGGGCGGCCCAACTTGGTCGAATAGTGCCTCGTTCAAGGAATAATCTGGATTCATGAGTAGAGGCGTTGGATACTACACACTTAGTCTATATCTGTGTAGTGAATGGAGTGCTTACCTCGCTACCATTCCTGGTGAAAAGGTCTTGGGATTGAATAGGATATATGTTGGAATCCCAGGCTCCAGTGAAATAACCTATTGGAATAAGGACCCATGCAGCGATGATATAGGCCGACAAGATATTGAGTTGTGCCCAAAGAGGGAAAACGACAAGAGGAGACCCAAGATTGGACCAATCGAGCGTAAAGTTGAGAAGCCCAGCTCCGCCCAGTCCAGATCCTAATGGGAAGAAGAATAAAAAACGGATGTCATGCAGATGAATGTCACCGACCTAGAAACTGAACTTTAGGATTGGGGGACACCCAACAAAGAACTGCCAGGGAAGACAGGAACGGAAAGATATACTGTGAATGTTAACAAGATGGCTGATACCTAAAAGTATTCATTCACCTCTGGAAGAAATTCCCATACAAAGACAACTAGGATGGTCAACCAGAAGACGCGCATCTGCTTCTTTGCGGTCTTGCTTTCCTCCCCAAACGACTGTCGCATAGCCTTGAATACAGTGACTTGCTGGAGAGCTGTCACAGATAAGACGGTTTTAGCTAACGAACAAACTAACTCACTAAGGGGGAATCTACGATGGAAGTGATGTCAGACCTGTCGCTCGTTCCTTTGCGTGGGGAACTTACTGCATAGCAGGGTTCTCGATGAGGAACACCCTGGCAAGAGTTGCAAAAGAGAACCCTACTAACACCGCTGAAATCTGACAAAATTGATCATGTGTTGGACACGACGACGGGGCCTGGACTTACCATGAATAGAATCGCAAGCCAACCGTTCATGGCTGATACGATGCGAGTCAGTCAGTTTGATTGAGCATACAGAATAAGCGGGCTCACGAGCATTGAAAAATAATGCCAGGGGCGCCACGACATAATCTTGGGGAACATCAGATAAGAGTTTTTGGTGAAACAGTGCAATGTACCGCCCAGATTATTTGTCGCGCCTGTATTGGCACTGTCGGTGAAGTAACATCAGCTGTGGATAGGTTGAGCATGATGAAACTTACGCTATGACGATGGCAACATGTTCTTTGATCGAAAACTGGCCGGGATTGAGTTGAAACTTGAGTTTTCCAAACCCGATCTCTTTTGCAGGAAGAAGTGCGAGGAGTCTACGGGGGCGCTGGTATGAAAAGAGAGGTGGTCAACTGTGCATACCTGCCGAAGTAAAGTGACGCGATTTGGACAAAATATACTGTGAGGTGATAAACATGCTGAAAATGCCGTATCTGTTCCACTCACTCGAATACGGAACGTATGTGGTCTAGAACAAGTTAAATGACTTCCCTTTAAAACATTGCACATACACGGAAGAAACCCATTTGACTTAACCAACTATGGATGATAAAGCTAACACGCTGAAGAAACGAAGGTCACTCACGCGCCAAGTGCAGTAAAGATGGCAGACAGGAAGTAAAACCTAGAGGGAATCGATATTGGCCAAGAGCGAACACATCGATTGACTAGTACCTCCAAGTGATCACAGGCATATGAGGATCATCTTCGAAATCACAATACTCTCTAACAAGCGGCGGCAAGACACTATAGGCGGGATCGCTTTCAATGTCTGCAACAGATGAGAGTCAAGTCATTGTCTGAAAGAGGGGCACCTTTGAGATCTGCATTCTCGTCTTCAACAGTCAGCTCCTTTTCGCATTCAGAAGGAGTCTGCTTTGCTTTGAGAATATTGTCGTCGGGGTCCATGCCTAAGGTGTTGATGTGGTCCAACAGCGGAGGCGTCCGAGTAGCGGCCATGCTATCGTCGAGAGAAGAGCCACAGTACTATGCGGCAATACGGACTACCCTTAAATATGATCACATATACGGAACCGAATTGGTAGCGTGCGCCATGGGAATGACTTGCGGAATGGTTTAGAAACGTCAAGTTAGATGTTCGACGTGTGGAGCTCAGAAATCGGAGTTATGGCGAAAACAAAGACCCAGATATAACTCCGTAGAGTACTCACTCTGTACGGCGCGTGAGAGATAGAAAGTGGGACAACTCTTCGACTGAGAAGAACTCGGTATGCGTTAGTAGATATCCGGATCTGTGACTAGCCCAGGTGTGTATCGGACAGATGATGATATCGGAGCTTCGTTTCATTGAGTGCAGCCGATTTAACACAATGATAAGATGTCAGCCACGTCGAGAAGGCACAATTTTTCAAGTCATGGGGACGCCACCAAGCAGACCAAGATGTCCAACTGAACGTCATAAAAATCCAATGGGAAATTGAAGCATGTCATTCGTCCATGATAGAGGCCTGGTGTCCGCACGTGACACAAACGCGCTATGGTCGGTGCCAACTACATTGGAGGCAAAAGGTTCGTGTTCATTCATTTCAGATGGCCGCTTTGCAGCCTGGACTTTGTTAGGAACGCTGCAATTGCTAGATCCAAGGATAAAGCTGGCCGGACTCAGAAGCGTCATTTCAGCAAACAGCGCTTCGATACACTTTCAAAGTCTCTCGCGGGAAATTCCTTCAGGGCTGCCTCTGCAACAAAAGACAGCCCTGACATCAGTCTTGCTCACGCAAGAGGACTTGCTAAATGTTCTGCCACTCAGACCTTCTCCATTCCCAGCCCTATACATGTCGCTCCATGCACTCCAAAATCCAGGTCCTGGCTATCGGCTTCTGGCTCTGACATCGAATCCCGTCCTTCGCGACTATTAAGCCTTCTGGACTCGACAGACCGTATGTTTCTGAAGTTAGTAAAGATTAATAATTAATTACTTTCGAAGCCTTCCATCTAAGGGCGGCCATGGATCGTGTTCTCGCTCTTCCCGATCTTGCTGGTTTGCATAACAAGTCTCGAAAGCGACTTACTATTCCCGACTCTCCTTCTCCTTTACAGCGAAAAAAACAGGCAAGCAATCTAACATCATTCCATGATAAACTCACTTTAACCATAGAAAATAGACCATGATGACAATATTCCGACTCGGGCTCTTCAAGAGGATGAAAGCTCCGACTGGACGGAAGACGATAGTAGCTCCTTCCCTTTGAGCAGTGGTGGTATTGCCGAACCTTCGAGTGACTTGGCGCAAGGTCAACTTCGTTGATACTCGCATCTTTGACGGCCGAATGATACTAATATAGATGATGAAAATACCGGGTACCCCAAGCAGCCTCAATCATCAATAATACCAAGACTCTCAATGAATAATCATTCAAGTTCTAACAAGACACTAACCTACAGCCATTCTCCGCCGGACTATTCTTCACCCCATGCATTCCCTCGTACACCGTGCTCTGATGCTGACTGGCAATTCGCTCGTACCTGCCAACGCTTGAATGACGAGACTCCAGCTTCACATGGCAATTTATTCGAATACGACGACCCTTGGAGGGCCGCCGGTGCTATCCTTGGACTAGAGGGTTACGACACCAACCTTTTCCTAGAAGACAACTCAAGGCACCTGTCAACAGTCGTTCGCAGACAAGGCCTCGACCAGGGCATTGGTGCTTTTATTAAATCCTCTCCTCAACCGCTTCCCAGTGGCCAACTATCTCCCATCGAAAATGGCTTAATTGCCGTTGATCCTCTGCAATCCTATGCTATCAATGATGCTTCTAGTCATTTGTCTCTCGTGTCTCCCGCCACACAAAGCAGGGTTTCTCCGAGCCTCGTTGTCGATCTTTCGCAAACCTATACATTTGATGCAGTTGCTTCTGATCATCTAGCACCGAGTGGTCAGGTCTCTTCGAGTCACTCCCACCCAATTGATGAGCAACTTGCCGCTTTTGATCATCTAGTTTCTGCTCCATGTATCGATAATCAACCTTCCCACAGTCCCGACCGACGTGTCGTCGACGCTCCTCAATCCTGCACCATTGATGAAGAGCTCATTCCTGATCAACTACCCGCTAGTATCCGGCCTTCTCGCGTTAAACCCACGGACAACCCGACAGCTGACTTTATTGATGATGATGTTACTGTTCGCCAGTCCCAGGCAGATGCTCAGGCTTGTGGTGATAGTATACTAGAAGGTCTCGAAGTCAATTCCACATCAAACAGTCCATTTCCGGTGGTTGACGGCCGGCTTTCGCCAGAACCGCAAGTCTCTTCTATATGCTGTTCTAGTGCAGTAGGGGCCAATAATAGATTAGTGATATATTCGCTCTTTAATGATGACGATCTGGAGGAAGAGAGCGATTAGATTACTTCTCTAACTTTCCCACGAATGATGTGTAGTTCAGCCACAAAAGTCACACGGTGTCACTCACTTCAAGCCATCTTCTCAAGACGAAAAATGGTGAGATGTCTGCTTTACGCCGTTGAGCTCTAGCGTCATGAATTGTGAGCTGCATACCTTTTCATATTAATTTACCCTCAGCGCAACGAGAATGTTGCATCTGTTGCTGGGTCCATTCATGATGGACGCTAGAGCTTCGAGGCGCAACCTTCACGATCTGTTGCTGACTCGTTCTCAATGACCAGCCTAAAGCCAAGCCCGGAAGCGGTAAGAAACCTGCTGCAGCACCTTTCGGCACCAGCAAGACGTCCAAAACCAAGAAGAATCCTCTTTTTGAGGCCAACCCGAAAAACTTTGGCATTGGACAGGATATCCAGCCCACGACTGACCTTACACGTTTTGTGAAATGGCCTGAATACGTCCGGCTTCAACGCCAAAAGGTCATCTTGAACAAACGTCTCAAGGTCCCACCAGCGATTGCCCAATTTTCTCATACTCTGGACAAGAACACTGCTACTCAACTGTTCAAGCTCTTGAACAAGTACAGACCAGAGACTGTCCAAGAGAAGAAGGCTCGTCTCCAGGCCGCTGCTGAAGCCGCCGCTGACAACAAAAAAACTGAGGTTTGTGCGTCATTTCTATTTTTTTCACGCTCAACGGTGGCTAGGATAAGAAACCTCTGTTCGTAAAATACGGCCTCAACCATATCGTCGCTCTTGTCGAAGCCAAAAAAGCATCTCTCGTCGTCGTCGCACACGACGTCGACCCCATCGAGCTTGTCATCTTCCTTCCTGCTCTCTGTAGGAAGATGGGTGTTCCATACGTTATCGTCAAGGGTAAGGCACGTCTGGGCACTGTCGTGCACAAGAAGACTGCTGCCGTGCTTGCCATCCAGGAGGTCAGGAGCGAAGATCAACGTGAGTTGGCCAACATTGTCAGTGCCTCCAAGGCCAATTTGTAAGTGCTTTTCTCTGCTGACTTGATCTGAGGCAACACCGCGTAGCTCCGACAAGTACGAAGAACAGCGCCGTCAATGGGGTGGTGGTATTCGTGGCAACAAGTCTTCGCAGATGCTCAGGAAGCGCGCCAAGGCTGCTGGTCAGAGTGTCACTGCAGCCAACATCACGAAGCTTTGAGCTGGCGTAGTTAAGACTATGGTACATACGGCTATGCTATGCGATATCTATGTTAACAGGCCCGTTTCTGTGTCCTCCAGCATTAAATTCAGTAGTGCAGTGATCTGAGCATGAAGAGATTCTGCGAAACCTCAGCCAAGGCTAATCAGAAAAAAGAGCGCATACTAGCTTGCTCAACAGCCTTCTTGTATTCGGCATTAGCAATCGTCATCTCTTCTTCCAGAGCTTGGAGGCGCTTAGCCTAGACGACATTGGCGGCAAAGTGAGAGTGGTTTGAAGCTCACCTGGGCCTCCTCACTCTCTGGAACGGGCAAGGAGTTGATCAAATAATCGACTTGTTTTGCTTTTACAATCAAATCTGCAACAAGTTCTTTCTTGTTCGCTGGACGACTGTTGGCCAGATTTCGGTGCAAATTTAGATACTTGCCTTCGAAAGCTTCTTCAGAGTCGTACTTGTCAGGATTTCTCTGTTTCGTGACAGGTATATCTGGCGAAACCTGAAGAAAATTGACGCGTGAAGTGAGGTAGGCTACGCTGTTTGACATGATGAGCAGGAGCTGAACAGCGTCAAGAAATAGAACAGAATGGAACCAACGCTCACCTGTTGAATTTCGTCTTGGAACTGTGTGATCCTATCCATATGCGTCAAATCCTGCAGCATCTCGCTGCTAAATCGACGACCAATATGGAAGGACGCGTACCCGGGACAAATATGCCCAAATAAACGCGGTCAGTCTCAACTACGTCTGCAAGCTTCACTTTGTAAATGATGATACCAAAGTTTTTCTGAGGGCTGTATGGCTGCGTAGTCGCTTTGATACGACGCGTCTTGTCACGTGAATTTCGCAACCATGCCGCGAGCCACAACACAGTCACAAAGAGCCCCCAGCGGTTCTCAACAGAAAAGACAGCGAGCAGGTTCACGGCCAGACCCAGAAGAAGAAATCGATGACCGGAATGAGGACGACGATGAAGATGAGGATGAAGAGGACGACGAGGACCGCATGGAAGTAGATGACGAAGAAAATGGCCAAGGAAACGTGCGTTCCTTCAACAACTGTTGTATTGCTATCTCATACTCCAAAGGAAATGCAAAGGAAAGCCAATGCTCTCGTGAGACTGGCCCTTTTCGTTGAATACAGAAGGACACCACTCAAACGAGACGACATTGTCAAAAAAGGTCCGACTCTCAAATATTGGTCCAAATGTTTTTTCTCAAAGATTTTTTTCAGTGATGGGCTCCAACTCACGCGCGTTTAGTCGCGTCTTTGACGCTGCTCAAGAGAAACTGCGCAAAGTTTTTGGTATGGAGCTTGTCGAGCTCAGATCCCGTGCAGAGATAGCAAAAGACGCTATCGGTGCGGATGACGACGAAAACGAGCAAAGAGCTGCTACCGGCAAGAAGAAAGGCACTTTCCTCTCCTTTTTGAATTTTATTATCATTAATTATTTGCTTCTTTAGCAACAGCCACTGGATCAAAAACGTATATCCTCCGTTCTATATTAGATCCTCAGATTATCAAAGGTGCCACTATGGCAGATGAACACCTCCTGGAGGATGAAGCTGCAGATCAACCCCCCGAAGATGACGACGATCCGGGCTCCCGCACCATTGGAAGCATCATATCTTGGAGTTCTGCCGACCAAGTAGGGCCCATCGGGATTCTGTACGTGATCCTGGCCCTGATTCTTGTCAGCGGACGAGTCATCACAGATGGCAAGTCATCTTTATGTCGCTTCCACTATTTACATTTCCTGCAGCGGATTTGCGTACCCATCTCAAGAAACTCCGGCTTTCTAGTGGCAGTCAAGTAACCTTCACTGCCCAATCAACTCATCCCGTCATCACGATCGATACCTACTTGACCAATCTTGTAAAACAAGGCTACCTAGATCGCCAACAAATTGGCGAAACCAAAAAAAAAGGTGGCACCAAGCGTGTTCGTGCGCAGGATGAAGAGGAAGGTATTAAATACGAATGGCGTTGGGGCAATCGTGCCGAGTGCGAGATTGGCGAACAAGCGCTGGCAGAATTTGTTGCGGACTTCATGGTCCGCAATCAGAACGACGATGATGACGCTGGTCACCAACAGAAAAACAAAGGGCGTGGTGCCAGTGCCTTTGACAAGATGTTGAAGGGCATCGAGAAAGCCGCTGGAGGCAATCTCGCCGAGTTGAGGACCGAATGATGGGCGTTGTACTTTTGTGCTGGGGTTTATTACATTACCGGTAATGTATGGTAGGTACCTGCGTGCTCTATTTTACTTTAACAGAGAAGTTGTGTGCGCGTCTATCGGTTGACTTGGCGGCAAGGGAAGCATGAAGAGCTCTAACGAATGCGCGGATGCCCTCCATCATCTTCGACCAACGATAAAGCAGCTTTCTTCTAAACACGACAGACATAGAGCCTATCGGGATCGCAAACTTAGCTGTCAGGTGAAGACGTGACGGGATCCAAAAAACTCACTGAAAAGTGCACCAGAGGGGAGAGTAGTCCTTTTATCTAAAGCTAATCTATCCGCAGCCGACGCTCGAAACGGGTTTAACACTCGTCAAACATCTCAATGCCGGCAGGATTGTTTCCAATAACACCAAGCTTTTGCTCCAGGTTCTATATCAACGCAGATCGGTTTCAGTGCCAAGTGAAACAGGGAGAAACGAACTTGTGACTTTCGATCTACGCAGCGGGCCTGAACGGAAGAAAATCTTTGTCGATCTCACGGTGAACAAGGCCGACGATTTGGACGCTATGTACAGTCGAGCGTTCTTCTACGCCAACACATTCTATATTTGTATCCGACCAAACACTGACGCCAAACACCCCTTTCCTATGCGTATAAAGTCTCGATCCCTTCTTTGTTCCCATCCAACGTTGCTTAACCAGTAACTTCCATCATCGTGAACAGCCCCTAAAGCACTTCACAAAGATACAAACCTTACAATGTCTCATAACATCTACTACATGCCATACACTGTTCCAGGTCTCTCTGAACGTCCTCGTCGTCCTCGCAATCCCTCCTATGACTCGGGTTCCTCCTCCATCCCTACTGCTAAATCTGACTCGAAGAAGAAACTACTCAAGTCTGTCAAGACCCTTGCATCTAAGCTCGCCGCTAGGATCAAGAAAGACAAGGATGATTACGAAGAAGAGCCTTCCTTCTTCGATGACCCTTGTTTTGCTGGAGACTCGGAGGGTCTTGTTGACATCGAGCAGTTCAACAACTACAGGGGGACTCGAGGCTTACCAGCGGCTGTGCTAAGGATACCGAGCAGAGGAACAGGAGACTATTGGTTCTGAATTGGCTTTGAGCAGCTGGTCTGTTCTGGTGTCGGAATGATCGGTGTCGTCATCATGTCTCCTTTTTTCTGTATCCGCTGATCATCGGGACTTTCTTTGCTTTGTCAGGTCCATGGTCTTGGTCTGGTCTGGGTCCTGGGTCTTGGGTCTCGCACGCTACAACGGAAGTCAAGGTCAGTCGAAGGTATTATTTCTATCTGGTACATAGAGCTGCCTCAGGATATGCATCATTAACTTCATAGACGTTTGAGCCTACCATGTTCAAGATCATGATCAAATCAAACGAAAGGCGGGTCGAGTCGGACTCCCTGCTTATTCTCATTCAACGTATCAATTATGCATACTCAGATTCAATACAGTGAGTTACTCAAAGGTATGATTCATTTCATTCTCTTCGTATCATTCGCGTAGAGTACATAGTGATAGTTTAGGAGTGCTTTGGCGATTTGAGCAGCCTCGTCACCTGCTTGGTTCGTCAAGACATGCCTGGATCATCACAGACATCGAGTGATTGACGTAGTTTGACGATCTACGTCAATCAATCTCTGTCTCGTGCGCAGCGTGTACGCTGAAGCAGTCCAGAGCTTTTAATCTATCATACCCCGTGTCACTCACATACTGACCTTTTTTCTGTCCGAGTTTCAAAGTAATCAAGCGCACGAAAAAAGGCAAGTGTGGTCGTCTTTCGGTAATATAGCTACTTATTGCCGTTTCCGAGCTTCAAATTTACAATAAGCCTCAAAGTCCAAGTCGAAACCAGTATTGTAGAAGGTACTATTTCTATCTGGTACATAGATCTGCTTCAGGATATGCATCGTTAACTTCACAGACGTACAAGCCTCATGTTGAACATCATGTTCATTTCAAACGAAAGGCGGGTCGAGTCGGACTCCCCTGTTTATTCTTATTCAACGTATCAATTATCCACGCAGATTCAATACTGTGAAGTTACCCAAAGGTATGCTCTTCATTCATTTCATTCTCTTCGTATCATTCGCGTAGAGTACATAGTGATAGTTTAGGAGTGCTTTGACGATTTGAGCAGCCTCGTCACCTGCTTGGTTCGTCAAGACATGCCTGGATCATCACAGACATCGAGTGATTAATGTAGCTTGACGATCTACGTCAATCATTCTCTGTCTCGTGCTCAGCGGTACTCTGAAGCAGCCCAGAGCTTTTAATTTATCATAGTCCGAGTCACTCACATACTGACCTTTTCCTGTCCGAGTTTCAAAGTAATCAAGCGCACGAAAAAAGGCAAGTGGACTCGTCTTTCGGTAGTACAGCTGCTTATTGCCGTCTCCGATCCTCTAATTAAAGCCTCAAGCTCCAAGTCAAAGCCAGTATTGCAGAAGGTATTATTTCTATTTGATACATAGATCTACTTCAGGCTATGCACCGTTAACTTCACAGATCGACAAGCCTGTCATGTTCAAG
>QLOY01008927.1:0-12039 GCA_003313965.1 Megacollybia marginata
TGCATTCTAAGGTGAATCTGTACCTTCATGTCGATCACAACCATCGGTGAAGGTTCACCCAATATGAAGTGAGTAGGTCTGCGTCACCTTTCGAGCAGTCTCTAGCTAATCATCACTGTAACGCATACCACAGGGACGGTATCCAGTCACCTGTTTGCGGATGTACAGTCATCAGGTACCACTATGCAACTTCATAGTAAGTCTCCGCAGATCCTCAAACCAACTGCCACTGCCACTCTTAGCAACCGTTCACCGAATACCGGCCTCACGATGACACAATGCCACGTGGCACACCTGACTGTGACCACCGCTTTCTCATTTATGCTCGCAGTGCTTCTGACCACCCTCCCAAATATCACTGGTTATACTATTCAAGTCTTCGCTTCTGCACGTATCCAAGTATTGGCTAATCCTCCACCTCTCGCGTATGACGGCTCTTTCGTCAGTTCATTCCCAGCACACACGTTCGCTTTCCTTTTCCATCCTATATCTGTATCGCATCTCTTACCGCAATGCTTTGTTTGCCTGTTCTCTTTGACACTTGGACCATTCGTTACGAAGTCGCAACGATAATCAATCTTTTTGTCTTGCCTCTGTGTTCGCTTCACTTGTGACCTCCTGTGATGCCCCAAGTATTAATAGACGCCCAACGACACAGACATTTATCCTCTGTTCTCCATGTCTGATTTCCGATGTCGATGTGGCCAGATTACGGCCACACCTAAGAAATGCGGCAACTGTAATTCCAAGCGTTATTGTGTAAGTCGTCGGTCTCACCTCCTCTTGTTTTAACAATTTTCAATTTAGTCCAAAGAATGCCAGCATACCGACTGGCCCACGCACCAGCAGGCATGCAAGACTGATTGTCTCAAAATTCCCAGCGAAAAGCGTGTAGTGCGCTTCACCTGGAAGTATCTCAACACCTTGCTTCTTCTGGCACTAGCATCGACACCCCCTGATCACCGTGTTGAAGCCACAACCTCGACCCACATCTTCCACGTTCGGTTGTCTTGAAGCCATATTCCTGGACAATCTGCCGCTTCGTCCAAGTATGTATCTTCCAATCATCCCGCACCATTGACCTCTATACAGTTTCAATGGAGCTGGTTGGGTAACCCCCGCTGATTTCAATGACATGTTCAGTTCCATCCTCTACGACAATAACCCACCTCCGTCAGCTATGCTCCCTGATATGGTTGTACAGCTGTGGCAGGCACGGCTCGACCATCACAAAAAAGTCCGCCAGCTCCGTGAACCAGCGCTCACAATCACTTACGATTGGGGTAAAATCACCATGATCACACATCCGCTTCGTGGCCAGGGCTCCACATGGTCTGATATCGAACTCCAAGTTCCTGACTTGAGACCACTTCGGGAGCACATCGAGCTAGCCCTCAAAATTAGCATAGGACACAACCAATGGGCTAGAGAGTTGCGAGGTCGTGAAGATCAGCCATAAAGCCTAGAATCTCCCTTCTGTTGTACATACAAATTGTTTCCGTCACGGCAATACAACATTACTTCTTTCCCCCATGTCTGAATCCATCCTACCACTCGTCGAAACATCAGACTGCGCATCCGACGACAGCAGCACTCAATCTAGTGAGCGCGAATACCCACTGCCCTATTTGTCACCCCTTTGTGGTCGTCCCACTTGTCGTCATACAGATTGCTGATCCGGCCCTTCTATCCAAGCTTATGTCTACCAAAGTACATCCCCTGTGATTGAGGTAATTCTACATGCCTTTCCGCTCTTACTAATGTCTCTAGGGATCGACAGTCTTACCATTCCTTTGGAGATTCCCTTTGATGAAGGCAGGGAACATCTGGAGACTTCTCTGGTGCCCCATCCTCACACACAACCTTGATGTCGAATGAGTTGAGGCAAATAATCATTATTACCAGGTCTACCTCCTTAGTGACACCTGGGATCCTCTTCCAATTTACGAGAACCACATCCATTACACCAAAAGAAACCCGCAGGAAATTCTCATCATCCGTGCTCCAGATTTGACTGATGAACAGTGTATCAGACTTCCGCAGCTTGTGCAGATGTTGAGGGAGGTCACAGGAAGTGCTCGTTTACATTCCTCTAGCCAGTAGAAACCTTACGTTGTACCAATTCATACCTACGCGTACTCAAACAGCCGTACCAGAGCTACCCACAGCCTGAGCTAGTTCGGCCAAGCGCTCAGCCTTACGCTTTTTAGCACTGACCATCACCTTGTCACACAAGCGGACAATCAAGTCAGCAGACTCACCCCTTTGCCTAAAAAAATCCTCGACTCGCAGACCCAACCATTTCTCCAAAATCTGGGCAATAAAGTACCGTTGACGTGGATCGAGGTACATATTCTTCCAACTCTCTTCTACCCCTTTCTCCTCAGCGTCAAACATTTTCCAGAGGATCATTTCGAGGATCGCCGGACCCTCAGAACATCCACAGTGCAGCTGCCCCTTTGGTCTGGCGATGAAAGCTTTCTTGTCCTTGCGGTTGACGATCCGGGGACCTTGACCAGTGATCGAACAGTCACCATAACGGCCATCAATGCCATCAGTCTTCCTGATCTTCGCGTGGTAGAAACACTGGACATTTCGTGTCCCCGACGAAGTCAAGCAGGCCAGCACCATGTCCTTGCTCAACAACAATTCCTCCTGGCCCAGTTCTGGGACAGACCTTAACCATTTGACAGTTTGGGATGTAAGCCGGCCTCGCACGTGCGATTCTTGTTTATACCAATCCCTTATTTCCTTGGCTATGCTCTCTGTCGCAATAGTCAGTCAACGCAACACTATAGAACAGGTAAGTAGACATCATACCTTGTTTAGCCTCATCCAACTCAGTGAAATCCACAGATAAATCACGCCTAGTGGTCAGAGCAGGCAGTTTTTGCCCCTTGTCGTTACCTGCCTTGAAACACTTTTCTGACTTCTCCCCAGCTGCCTCCAGCTTCCTCTTCATGCTATGGGGTACTGGTCTTTCCTCCTCGTCCTCGTCGCTGGGGTTGTCGGATGGGGGAAGAACCTCGGTCTTTGTGAATGCCCGCCTTTTACCCTTCCCGTTCTTGGGCTTTTGAACCCCACGTTTCTCAGCCTCAATGGCTGCGACAATGCTTTTCTGGAGCTCGCTGGGAAGCTTGTCCCAGCCCAGGTCATCTATAAGCCTCATGTCGGGCTTGGTCCCAACCTCATCGCCTGAATAATGTGAGTACGCTTTTACTGTCTCCCATTAACTCACCTCTGGTCGGTTTGGACTCGACGGCAACCTGGCTATCACCGTCCTCTCCCGTTTTGTTGTCTGGCTCAGCGGTGTCTGTCTGCTTTGTAACGAGGGTCTTGTAGCCAGGTACCGTATTGTCAAGGTTGGAACCAGCAGCCATAGTGGTCTGCGTCGCGACGGTTGTGCTTGGATCTCCAGTCACCTTGGTCTGGCTTTCATGAGGTGGCTTCGATGCTGTATAATACGTGAGCAGACGTCGACATGCAACAATGACATACCTAGATTTTTGTTGGAACTCTGAGGGGGCGAGCCTGGCTTATCATCCGCTGAAGTACCTGCCCATTCGTGATCCTGCCGCATCTCTGGAAAAATAGACAAACCTTTCGCCTTTTCAGATAAATCACCACCATGAGCTTCGTTGGGCTTCTCTGGACCCAGCGGTTAGTAGTGCATTGTCGGTGAGTGCTAGTTCTTACCTTCATTCCATCCTTCACCAGTTCCTTCCAGCCTGGCCAGTTCAGCCTTGAGAGCGGTAATTTTCTTTGCAAGAGTAGCCTTGCTGTGCTGAACTTTTGCCCGGCTCAGTTTTTGTTCGGTGTCTGTGATAGTCTCCTTCAGGTGGGCAATTGTGCGTCCAATATCAGCCCTGGTGACTGAACGATCCGAACGTCGAGACATGAGGGAAATGAGAATACTTTGGTCGGTGGTATTCCCTAACCTGACTGGATACTTATTGGTTTTTTTGATTAAGGGTCGTGTTTCAGGTAGTGGATCTCTGCAACGTGTGATATCAAAGCCAAATTCACGCACCTGCATTTCGAGGTCCGAAAAATTGATTCCCAAAGAATCTCCATGCGTTTCACACCTTTTCCCTGGTCACACCGTTTTGGCCGTCGCGTATGCTGTGATCATTCATGTGGTTCACTCTGTTTTCTCCATTTTATTCATTTGCTCACGGACCGCAGACACCGCAACTAGATTGAGTATGATCCAGTTCACGGAAACAGTGGTCCCGGACCAGAAGTTTGGTTGTCCATACTTTTTTCCAGTCACACCGTTTGCCAGTCGCGCATGCAACCTTCCATATGGTTCACAATCTTACCCCATTGTATTCACTAGCAGACCACGGACACCCCAACCGACTGAGTTCGAGTTTACACCCAATGATTGTTCAACTAGACCTACAGACTATCCTGCAGGTACAGAGGCAACTCGGTAGACCCCCATTTTCCTCCACTACGAACCAAATTCACCCACAATCTCTCTAGAGTTTGCTTTCTTTGTGCTGACAATGGCGGTGTCAGGAAATGATGAAATCCATGGCAAGTAGGCCAATGGTCATCATCTCTGTTGATACACTAATCGTAGCATCACTTCGAGGCTGAGGGCAGAAAAAGGGAGGATCTCCTACCACAGATAAGTATCTCCCAATATTTTCGAAGCTACCGCTTTTCCCGAGGCTTAAGATGACCATGAAACGGTGTCTGTCTTCATTCTGGGGACATCTTGGTTTGCGACCTGCATATCTCTTTGCGGTCTTGGTCATAGCCACCTCCCACTCCTGGGTTGCCATAGTGGATGGAGGAAGAACAGTTAAGTAAGTGAGAAACTTCGTTGAATGCATAGCCATGTTCACGATAATGTAAGCTTGTACTTCGAGACAAGCTGTTTGATTAAGCGCCAGTGCCATGTAGTTACGTACTCACTGGCGGGACTCGTCGGCACTCACCCATTCCACGGAAATACGCGCTAATACGCGTTGTCTCCAAAAGAATCATGATTCGATGCCTGTGGAGTATTGTTTTTACGCGAACAGCCCAGGATACCCAACATGGCCGTGTCGTACCCAACATGGCGCTATCACTCCACCAGAATTATAATCGTACTACAACAGTATTACTGTACATACCACCTACCCACCTATCTAGATAGTTAGCTCGGAATCACTATACTGTTGGAATTCTAGCCTGCTGGCAGAGAGCTCTCCCTCGAGGTCTTTTCCCTCAAGCAGAGCCAATATAATGTCTGTGATACAGCGTTCAACGAGCCGTATACGCTCGCTCATTTGATCCAGCTGCCGATACTCTTTTGCATAACCGTATGTGTTTAGGACAATATGACTATGTCGATGCAGAGCCATGGCAAGCTCAGAGAGACGTTCGAGAGGTTGGTGAAATAAGGAATGATCGTCTGGGTTCAACTTGATATACTGGATGCAACATTGTTCAAGATACTCTTTGGGGGATGCAGTCAGAATTTTCTGAAATTGAGAGCGCAATGCAAGGGCCTTCGCCATGTGAGAGGCACCAGCTGAGTTCTCCTTGTCGGGTTTGTGCATTTGTCTGGTGCAGATAAGTGAGCATCGGTGAGAAAAGACCGGTACCTACCTTTTTGCTAGCCTCCTCTCCTTCAAAACACTTTCTGCCTTTCTGCTGTCCAGCTGTGCCTTACACCGTGCAAGGATTTGAGCTTTATTTCTGGTGCCACCAGAGTTAATAGTCGGTATGCTGAGGACGTGCGAGACATACCGTTCATAATATCTCTTGCACTTTGCCTTATTCGCAGCTTGTATCTCCTCCTTGTTGTGGTAGAGCTTCTGACGCGGCATTTGAACATGAAAACGATGAAAAAGGCCACATGCACTGCCACCGCTTCTCCAGACTGAGTAAGCGCCTATCGGCGCTTGTGCATCGCAATGTTTTTCAGAGCTCCCATTGCTCATCTGCTTATTCGTTTGCCTCGATATCCTAGAATGACAGTCTAGTATAGTCAGTTGATCATCTTAGCCAAAATCAAGGTGCAATCTTGAAAAATAAAAAAGTGTGAAAGTGATCACTTCTGAAAGGTATCGCTTTCGTGTTTTGCTAGGTGCAAACACCATCGCACTGTACGCTGTCGGCCCCGACATTGTTTTGGGTGGGAGGTCTATAGAAACAATGGCAGGTATGCATTTCAACTAGTGTGCGGACCTCAGAAAAATTGCTACCAAGCTACAGATGGTTCCAAGACGGAGCCTTCTCACATTGACAATGGCAAAGCCGACGACTACTGTGCACCAGATGAAGCAGCTGGGTCTTTGGTTCATTCAGAAGTATAAACACACCAATGAGACACCTAGAACATGATACATTGCTAAACAACGAGCTGATTCTGTCTCCAGACACATCTGTGAAAGTTGGCGATACTCTAAGCAGGCGCTATACCAGCGCCTATTCCCAGACCGTAAATCCGAACCAATCGAAACAACACGGTGTCAAGCTTGAACGCAAGTGAGCTATGTACCACATCCCAACACCGGCATGGGTAGAACAATGTTAGTTATTAGGAGTGGAAGTCGGATTCCTCGAGCAGAATGCGTGGCCAAAATTGAATGCTGCATCTTACAGCAAGGGCTCATATATCGGCCTTCACGGATAGTTTCGATCATGGTGAAACCTGAATATGCAAACTATATTAGAGCTACAGAGCTTGTATTCTACTTGCCCCTCTCCAATAGCATAGCCTCCAGCTCGCGAATGCGAGCGTCTCTAGCCTGAACATCTTCCTCCTTCTCTTGCAACTGGGTTGCCAGGTCGGCATTGGATTGTTTGAGTGCACGCTTGAGTCCAGCAAATGTGATGCACATCTGCTTGTGCACATCAATTACCGCTTGACCACCATCCTTACGCAAATGTGGAGAATAAAAAGATGCAACCGGCTTCACAGCGCCGGGATGGTCAAGGATCATATACAGCCAACACCCAGTCTCATGAGATACGCGTTCCACCTGGATTAGATTCATAAGATACGAAATATACCCAAAGATAGACTTACACGGCGGATAAGATCTGGCATGAGTCTCCGGTAACGACACTGGGAGCGGCTATAGTTCTCAGCCGCTGGAGGGAGAGCCTTCGTACGTGCAAGGTCTGGTGAACTTTAAGCAAAGGGAGGAATTCAAATGAAAACTGACCGGTCCAAGGACTCCCGCCAGCGAAGGCGTTCTGTACCACACCAAAGTCTGGTCTAGCAGATTTGTCTTCGTCAGAAAGAGCTTCATCAGTCAACGGATCGTCAGAAGGATTGTGTGAAGAGGGTTTTGCCTTCTTGGGAGGCTTGTAAGATTTGGCAGCGGCTTCTTTGGCTTTGAGAACTTGTTTTGCGCGGTTCTTTCGTAGTTGAGAAGAAGCTGGCTTGGTCATGACGCGGGCTGCCACCAAGTGCTTGGATGGAGATGAGTAAGGAGACGCAGACACTGACAAGGGCCTATAGGGTGACGATGTGGTCCTGACAGTGTCAGGCGACGATATCGATGGAGTTAACAACCTGGGATCAATCTAGGAATGTGAGTGGGTGAGCGATGGGCCGGAGGCAATGGTACTTACAGCAGGTCCACCATGAGGATAATGAATAGGCACCCCAGGAGAGGCGAAACGTAGATTCGAAGGACTGAGGGGTGGTGGTTGCGATAGAGGGTTCATAGATTGAGTGACAAGTGAGGTCGTGGTTTTTTATATCTGTAAACAGTCACAGTCACTGCCAAACAAGAAATCACGCGTACCGAACTTGAGCCAATGAACTTTGATATCCCGATTCCCCAACTCTCTCTTCTGGTGGACCTGGATGACGACGACATACCTGACATCGCGACTGACACCACAATAAGAACTCCTCCTAAGAGGAAACAGGTACAACCTAGTCTTCGACAACGAAAGCGAAGACGTAAGAAGCCTTCACGACAGCAGGAAGAGTCAGCTCCTACTGCAACATTGGTAGCAGTGGAGACCGATGTTTTAGAGCAAGAACAGCCCTCAGCAGTTGAATACAATCCGGAGAATGGTAGCGAGCCTCCTGGTCTCAACATTTGGGAGGAGCCACACGCAGCGACAGGTGATGCATCAGCAGAAGTAATGGAACCAGTGGATGAGGTGGATGGAGACGAGGAGTACGAAGCCTACCAGCGTGCTGTTTTGTCTGGTGTCGCCGACTTCTTTCAGATTGGTGAAGGTGTTTGTGTAGTGAGGGGTTGGAACGCGAAGAAGGAAGAACCGACAGTATGTCACTATGCTTGGACTACTCTTGCTCAAAAAGTCGCAGATGAGTTGGTTTCATCTAACGTATCGCGTAGCCGGGAATGAGACCTTGGTGACGTGTTGATGCTACCAGTGCACTCAGACGAGTGCCGAATGCATCTACAAATGGTTCTTTGAAGATTACCACAAGGAGAGTTTGGGTTTAGACGTCGGGTGGTCAGATATCAGTAGGTAATTGTGGTTCTGGGCATGTTACTGATTCTCTAATTCGCAGCCAGAAAAGCGATCTTGGTAACTTGTATGCCGATAAATGAAGAGCAGTCTATATCCATCTTTTCCGTTGGAACGCCAATGGAGGCACCAAAGCGTGTCATAGTTGTGCACAAAGGTAATGACAACGGCAGCGGGGAATGGAAATGCAAATCCGGTTGTGGAAAGAGCTCGCTGTGCATGCACATCAAGAGTGCACAAGACGAACTACAGCAGTGTATACAGAACGATCCTGAGGCTAGACATGAACAGGCGGTAGGGGAAGACTTGCAGGATGACTCGGACATCAAAGGTAAGTTTGGATATTCGAAAAGCGGAGCTGAGAAAGGGTGTCAGTGATTTCAGCTAGGACGGATGATTCAATCTCCTACCTGCCCATCAGACCTCCTCGGTGGTGTTCCTTACCATCCGACAAAGAGCTCTACGAGTACAGGCCACCTCTGCGGAATGTTCCCTGCATCATTCCGTTGGACCCCGCTGCTTCTTGCTGGTGTCGTGGAGCCCGAACGATGCTGTCTCCTGAGCTACCTGCGATCCAACAAAAGTGCACAGTCTATACACTGATTGAGGCCAAGGAAACATTGGTTGAGTTACAAGCATGTCCAGCTTGTCTGCGACGGAGGCATCGTTTCATTGGACCCGATACGAGGGACATCGGGTTGTTCAACTATAACAATTCAGTTCTCTTCACCCACGAGCTACTAGATGATTTCACGAGTATGGCAGTTTCATCGGAAACGCCGTTTGTGGCGTTTGTCTCTGTGATGAGGTGACGGTACCAATGGTCCCAAACACCGTTTGTGGGCCAAGATTTGTTTCGTTCAGCTTGGTTTGCCTATGCCAAGCTGGTGGCCTTCGGTAAGGATATGTGTTGTACGAGATGCGGCGATGCACCTGAGCACCTGATATGGGATGGGGTCACCGTTGCATTCCAAAAGAAACACCTGTTACCATCTCTGGAGCCACCGACTATCGTTCAGCCGGACATCTGCGAACGGAGAGCGAATGTTGTATATATGGGAAAGCAGCAATGCCTCATCGATAAGGCTGTATGCGCTGGCATCAAGAGATGTTTGAAGGGTTTCGGCCCCACCAATAGTGATCTCGTTCAAAAGGAGTACTGGTATACTGTGAATTTCGTCAGCGGGAAGCTGAAGGAGGTGAATGTTCATCTTGGTTCAAGGTTTGACGATGAGCTGGGAAGGGAGCGACCGAACAGAGAGGAGTTGTCAAGAGTAAGCCAACGCTTGTGGGAGCAGGTGAGTAGAGTACGCTGGGGTAATGACGAGCTGATGAGAGGTATTCTGTAGCTGAGCGCTCAGGAATCGGTTCTCCAGATGGTCAATAGACCCGCTCTGGAGGCCCTGGGACATTTTGTGGGAAACCCTACTCGCTTCAACACGTCTCAGTGCCTTGGTATTCCTGCACTTCTAGCCGTCCTGGACGAAGAATGGCATGCAAAAGGGAAGTACAGCGAGGAATTGTTGGGAGTTTGCTCATGGTTGCATGCTCGTGCGACAACCGTGCTACAAGGCTTGATGAAGTACAGGGACGTGCCAAGGGAAAAGCCGAAAGAGAGAGAGGAGACGCCTTGGGAGATCATAAGTGTTTAAGAAGCATGTTGGAGAAAGGCTCACTATAGTGAAAGAGCGGATGTCATTACAACATGCCGCAGATTTGAGACCGCCCACAGTATCCGAAGCTGGCGCACGACCAGAAAAAGGGTTCGGAGAACAATCGTGGTGCGAAATGCTCAAAATTCTATGCGAAGTATGGCGAAAAGAGGCTGACCAGTGGATTGATGGTGGTGTGGTGTACACACAGCATCAGCTACGGGTTCCATTGTATTGCAAAGGGTGAGGGTCATGACGACATATTCTCTGCGTTGATCACTCGCTGGCCCAAGGCTCCCAAAACCGTTGTATATGATTTTGCTTGCGCTTTAGGACCGTACTGCATGTTGCGCGAGCCTGAGTTTTTTGCAGACATGTTGTTTGTGATCGATGCCTTCCACGCGAAAGGACACACAAGATGTTCGGATGCGGCTTTTGTGAAGATGTATGCTAGGGTGGATCCATGTCTGGAAGGAGTGAATACGAGTGCTGCTGAGTGCAGAAATGGGGGTATGGGCAGGATCAGGAAGTCGGTGAGTTATATGGGGCAAGAACGAGCAATTTGTTTCACAAGAGTTTTTCTGAGCATGTGGAACCGCCTGAAGACAAGGAGAATGATGGGACTAGATTGAAATGAAAATTATCATCTAGCAGGGGAAACGTCGTGAGCACAGAGACAGAGGAAAACGATTACCCACAAATGATGCTAATAGTGAGCGTTTATTATATGATTAGATGGCCGGTGACACAGTGGGCCAGAGAGAGTAGTATGGGGATTTCAATTACGGGGGGAGTGTAGGGTAAGAACAAACTGTGCCACGTGGAAATGTGTCATCGTGACGCCCACATGAGGTGAACAGTTTCCGAGTGCTATTAAAATAGACTCGGTCTTTACGATTCAGCAGCACTGTGATTTGGACTCACTGTAAAGGGTGACTGAATACGATCCCTGGTGCTAGAAAGTACGGTAAAGTACGATAATTGGTAGCTCATTAGCAGTGAGGGACAATGGTTTGTATTTAGGCAGGTGACTATATACCATCCCTGGTGGTACTAGCTACGGTGATTGATGGCCAGAGATGCATGGCATGGTGAGCCCCGACCATACGTGAATAGGCCGGTGAGTGAATACCGTCCTTGGTGGTAGGAAATGCAGTGATGGCATACCAGAGAATCATCGAAGAGTGAAGCATAACTGCTGACGTTGTACTGAGTGGTCGGTCACCAAACGCTGTGATAAACACCACGGTAAAGACTCACCTGAGAGTCTTTTGACAGTGAGTGACGACCGTACATGAATGAACGGGTGAGTGAATACCATCTGTCAGTGCGGGGTTTACGGTGATGGATTGCCACAGACACGTCGAAGGTGAGGGATAACTGCTGACGTTGTACTGAGTGGTCGGTCACCAAACGCTGTGATGACCCTGACAGTAAAGACTCACCTGAGAGTCTTTTGACAGTGAGTGACGACCGTACATGAATGAATGGGTGAGTGAATACCGTCTGTCAATGTGGGGTTTACGGTGATGGATTGCCACAGACACATCGAAGGTGAGGGATAACTGCTGACGTTGTACTGAGTGGTCGGTCACCAAACGCTGTGATGACCCTGACAGTAAAGACTCACCTGAGAGTCTTTTGACAGTGAGTGATGACCGTACATGAATGAACGGGTGAGTGAATACCATCTCTCAATGCGGGGTTTACGGTGATGGATTGCCACAGACACGTCGAAGGTGAGGGATAACTGTTGACATTGTACTGAGTCGTCAGTCACCAAATGCTGTGATGACCCTGACAGTAAAGACTCACCTCAGAGCCTTCTGACAGTGAGCGACGACCATACGTGAATGAACAGGTGAGTGATTGCGGTCTGGGTAGCCTGCTGTATGGTGAATGGTCACTTCTTACCCATTGCAAG
>QLOY01008941.1:0-15269 GCA_003313965.1 Megacollybia marginata
ATTTGACCATGATACATGATGTCATTAGGTGAGCCTTGACTGTGAGAACTTTTGACTTCCTTATGGATAGATACAGAATTTCAATACAATTATGATAGAACAATTCATGCTATGTGAGCATGATACATGACCTCATTAGGCAAGCCTTGACTGTGGGAATTTTTGGCTTCCTTATATAGATAGATGCAGAATTTCAATGTGATTCTGATGGTACTGTTCAACATGACCATGGTACATGACCTGATTAGGCAAGTCTTGCTTATGGGAACTTTTGACTTCTTTATATGGATAGATGCAGAGTTTCAATGTGGTTCTGATGGTACTATTCATTTTGCTAGATATGCTCTTGTTATTGCACAATTTGCATTTTACTCACAAAAAGCCAGTGATGAAATTAAAAATAGACCCATACTTAGCATGTATACACCCTTGTGAGCATGCATTCACTTTCTATAGGCTTATACTCAATAGTTATAGGCCAGTATCCAGTATCCAGCCTATAGACTGGCCCTATTCAATAGACCTATATATAGACTTGAATTCTATTTAGTAGTCAATGTTGGTCAATGCTGGTCAATAGTGTGAATACAGTGCTAGTCTATAGACTGGTCTATAGCTGATTGAATATATGTGTATAAACTGGTTATCCAGGTTAACCTTATATACTCAAATGAGTGTTCCAACTTCACTAGGGATGTGAAATCCATATGTTAGTTCACCTGTTATTCAAGTGGGACTGAGACGGTTATCTGGTGAGATTCACTACATGACAAATGGAATCAGTCATGTTGCGAGTGAAATTTCAGTTGGCACAATAGTGAGCTTTCAGCCAGTTTTTGTCTGAAACCAGTTGTTTACCTAGTGAGCAATGACTGGACAATATCTCACCTGTTCAATGAGTGAATTTTGGTTCAGCTGCTCAACAGCTGAATTTAAATGACATGACCAAATGAAGTTCATTTGTCTGCCAAGTGCCTGCACACCATTCATTTCATTCATTTTGCTTCTGCTTTGCATACAATCAATGGAGGAAACTATCATTCATCTAAGCAGCTGAATTTGCAACATATCTTTACTGAATACACTCAGTACTGCTTTCACTAGTTCTCAGGTTCACTCTCATCCTCATCAATATTGGGATTAGGGCCATCAACATCATGGTTGCCACTACCAGTGCCTCTCCTTTCCATGCATCCATGATGGGTTTCATAGCTCCGTTTGTTCTTCAGGTGACTCTTGAGAAGCTCAGCCTGAGCCCAGTCTGCAGGGAAACACCTTGTTGTCAAGTAAGGATGACTACATCGTCCCTAAGATGCTTGTAGTAAGAGCAAAGCAAAGGGAAATTGAATCACTTACCAGTCTGAAACACTTTGCTAGCTTTTTGGGGTCTTGTTCTTGATAACGCTTCTCCAACTTGATGCCTACAGCAATTATATTGCATTTGACAGAGCACTACAAAGGAGAAGTCAGGCACATGTGGCAAAAAGGGAACAGACAGGAATGGCATGCCAGTGTAAAACAGGACCAGAGTAAAACACTAATAAAACTCAACCACTTACCCTGATATCTGCATACATCTCTCTGTTCTCCTCAGTATCATTGAGCTGCATTGCAGTACAGATGTTGAACCCCTTCTTCTTGCTACCACCTTCACCTTTGGGACGAGGTATAGCAGTTATCATCTCCAGCACTGTGTTCATGTTCTCCTGGTTGATGTGGGCCTCAGCTGTGTCTTTGGCCTTCAATGCTTCATCAAGCTGTGCTGTTGCAATGGTAAGTTTTCATTCCATGACAATAACAAGAAAGGTGCAAGGTAGGTGCAAGAAAACATGTGTACATGAGACCAAGACCAGTAAGAGTATATGAGGTAAGCCCACCTTGCATGCGTGCCAACTTATCTTCAACACTTTCCTTGGGCCCAGGGCTATTGTTGCATGCATTGTTGTTGTCTTGAGGGACTGGCTGCAACGATTCATGTAGTGCATTCCCTGATTTCCTTTTTGCTGCTGCTGCCTCCTTTTTCTTATTTGCTGTAGTGGCTCATTTAGTTGGATTTTTCCCAGCAGGTGCTTTGGAACTTTGCTGATGGTGAGCTGGATTTCTACTAGGAGGAGCAACCATTTTGTTGTGCTGATGGGGAGGACTGTTGACTGTGATACTTGTGGTTCGTGTTTGAGGTTTGTTTATTTTGAATTCCCTTTTTTATTGTTGATTTTATATCAGGTGATTTAATTGCAGTGCCCTGCTTGATCAGTTGTAGACTTGTCTTTACATCTACCTATGTGGTAAGGTAGGGCTCATGGACTATCCGCAGATGTCACATGACTAGCTGTGATAAAGTATTTGCTTAATAGCATCTTGAAATGGACATTTATACCAAATTGAGCCCCACAGATCAATGGCAAATTTGTTTAGCTACAATTCTGATATAATCAGAATTGAACACGCTATTAAGCAAATACTTTGTTATAGCTAGTCATGTGACATCTGCAGATAGTCCATGAGCCCTACCATTTATTTCATTTGGATGATCCTACTTCTGATGGCCAAGAAGCAACTTTGTGCCTGTAGTTGCGGTGCACAAGTAACTGACCGCACAGAACTTCATCATGTCAAAGGTGAAACCAGCAAGCCCCATATCCATGTGGCACAAATTGCATGACAACAAGAGCTAGGTCTCAGCCAAACAATCAAGGATGCAAAACGGAGACATGATCTTCATTGGGACATCTGCCATTCCATGCATTGAAACATCAGGTATCCCTGACACCAATTGCGACCACTGGCCCACTACACCAGATCTACATCAAGATGCAGCAGGACCATCTATTGATCCTGTCCCTGATTATCTGGACCTACCAGCACCCCATATGGGCTCTGAGGAGTATGCCCCCCTTTCTCCAGTGCCCCTGTCTCTATAAAACCACTGTAGTTGAGGTTGATGACAAGGATGATTACTATTCATGACCCTGATGTTGGTGATGAGGAAGATGAAGAAGACTGGCTGGATTTTAATGCACCTGATCCTGATGATGAAGACAAAGACATTCTCGACCATGTTATTGCTCTTTTCAAAATAGAATGGACAACTGCCTTTTTGAGAATTGTGTTTTTTTTAGAAGCAGTCACTTTTTGTTCATACCTCAGTCAGGACTCCATAGATTTTAATGAACATTACATATACTTCCTTGTAAGACCAAGCTGCAGATGCCCATAGCAAAGAAATCACAAAATCCAACCTCGAAAAAATCATCCTCAGCCTGGCTGTTTGCAGTCATATCTCAGCCAGAACAGGTCATGCAAGGATGCAGTAAGTTAGTAATATGTTTTATATTACATTGCTCAGGTGCACAGCTATATTAGAGAGCTGTGAGAGCTGTATCTCAGACAATACAAACAGATATCCTGAAATCAACCATCATGTGATTTTGGTTGATGTTCATCCATTGTTGTGTTACACTTTCTCTATGTATTATACTACTCCCAGCACCACCCTTGCATCTCAGTAATGTTGCTCAGAGTCTCTATAGCCCTTCAGCTTGTCCCCAAGTGCTGCCATCTCCTCCCAGTGATTGAAAAGGGCTGGTAGACAGGCCGAATTTTACATGCTTGAGTTTGGGAATTTTTTTGCTATGAGCATCTGCAGCTTGGTCTTACAAGTAACTACATGTAATTTTTATCCAAATCCATGGAGTCCTGACTGAGGTACAAGCAAAAAGTGAATGCTTCTAAAAAAAAACACAATTCTCAAAAAGGCAGTTGTCCATTCTATTTTGAAAAGAGCAATAATGAGGGTTTGGAGGCTGAGTTAGCTGAGTTTGGTATGTTTTTTTTTTCATCCAAAAAAATCAGTGCCTTAACCTTTCTCAAGCAGACAAATCGTGTGAAGCCTATGGTTCCCTCAAATACATTTTTCCTTACAAAGACATACCATCTATCAAAGTCACCAAGTCATGTGCAGCATTTCTGGCTGGATTTCAGCTGGTCTCCTATGACTGCTGCATTGACTTGTGCTGCCTCTTTGTGGGTCCCCACTCCCTTCATACTCACTGCCCATATTGTGGTGCAGCTTGATTAAACTCAGCCAGAAAACCACGCAAACAATTCACATATGTTCCTCTGAACCCCTGCCTTACTGCACTCTATAAAAACAGTGAGATGGCTAAAAAATGCAATACCAGTCCCAGTTTCAGCATGAACCCAATACCACCAAAGACATCATGGATGGTGCACATTATAGGGATCTTATGTGGAGATTGATGGTCATCACTTGGGCCATAAATATTTTTCCGACCTGCATAACAAAGCATTGGGTATCTCAACAGATGGGTTTGCACCCTTCAAGAGGCACAAACAAACCTGTTGGCTGATCATTATATTTGACTATGACTTACCACCTGAAATTCATTTTCTCTAGCAATACATCCTATGCATTGGTGTGTGGCCAGGCCCCAAGAAACCCAAGGATTTTGATTCCTTCCTTTGGCCACTTGTTCAGGAGTTCATCAAGCTAGCACGAGGTGTTCCTGCCTTTGATGCTAGCATGCTGGAAGTGTTTGTTCTGCGAGCATACCCTATTCATGGCTTTGGTGATATTCTGGCTGTAGCAATGCTTATGTCAATGAAAGGTCATAACGGATTTCGTCCTTGCTGTATGTGCAACATTACTGGAGTGGCCACTCCTGATGGCAAAACCCTTTATGTTCCTCTGGATCGATCACACCACCCTTGTGTTCTTGCTGATCCTGAAGCTATAAAATGTTATGATGCAGCCAATCTACCCCTTCTCTCACATGCTGAGATTGTCACTCAAGCAGGAGAAATTCAGTTTGCAAACACACAGGCAGCAGCTGACTGCTTATCCACCAAGTATGGCATCAAAGCTCAATTCTTTATACTCTAGGCTCTCTCTCCTTTCCATCCAGTTTTCCCTATGACTTCATGCATCTCTTTTTTGAGAACATGCTTCCAAATTTGATTCTGCTTTGGACAGGCCAATTCAAAGGTCTCGATGAAGGATTGGAATCATATGAATTTCTTCGTAATGTCTGGGATGCTGTCAGTGCTGCCACTGCTGCATGCGGCCTGTTTATTCCAGCAGCATTTGGACAACACCCCCTAATGTTGCAACAGACAAGTCAGCCTGTACAGCTGACTCATGGTCCTTCTGAATGCAGTACCTAGGACCAGTCCTCCTTGCTTGACGGTTCCAAAAAGAGGTATATTTCAATCACTTTGTTGATCTTGTCAAGCTCGTCACTATCTGTCTCCAATTCGAGCTCACAAGTGCTGATATCAGCACTCTCCATAGAGGGTTTATTGACTGGGTTCTGAAATACGAAAAGTGAGTCAACTGGCTCACCTTAATACATTGAATCACATTGACTGAGCTAAAGATTATATTATCAAAATGACCCCAGCCGTGTGTCCACTTGTCCATTGACAATACATGCAATTTTGCATGTTGTTGATGGCATCAAGTGTTGTGGTCCTGTCTGGGTGTACTGGGTGTTTCTGATGGAACGCTACTGTGGTATACTTCAGTGGGCCATCAAGAGCTGCCATTTTCCTTTTGCCTGCCTGGATAATCATGTTGTCTCAGTTGCTCAGCTCACGCAAATCAAAATTGTTTATTCATGTGCTGAGAAGATCCGAATTAAAGCCTCCAAAGCACAGATTACTGTAAATGCACTGAGTGTGCTGGGATGTATGTACTCTTTGTGTTACCAATTGAGAACAATTGATGATCATTGCCAGACTCATCTTGTGTCATCCTGCCACCATGTAATATTGCCGCCACACTGGATGCATCACTACTTCAGAAAATCCTTGCTTCTCTGGCAACACATTACAACTGCACAATAGCAAATATGTGCAAACTCTTTTGGCCACATCTCACCCATTGGTATGCAAAGGTCTGGCATTTGGAAGGAGGTGATGACATGCATGCATCCTCATTCCAATCAAAGTATCTCTCAGAAGATCATTGTGATGCCACATTTGTACGAGTAAGTTCCCACTTGCAGATCATCTGGCTACTAAAACTGCTTAGTATGATGTTCTGATAGACAAAAACCAGCACTCATGCAACAAGGCTCCTGAATTTTATACTAAATCTCTTTATGGCCAACTCCAACATATAATTGTTACTGATGTTCCAGCTTCACCATCTATTCATTTGGAACAGTCACAGTCAGTTGTACTTGCAGTCATCCAGTCATGCAAAGTTGATGGAAAGGCTGCCCTGGATGTTCCTCTTTATATGATGATGGGGCACATCGATGTTGTGGATACAACATGTGTACAGTGTCTGGTTAGACGTGTACCCATTGGTCATCAAACTGCAATCATTGACTGAAGCGGGAACATTGAATGTTCTTTTTGGGCAGGGGAGGAGTAGCTTAAATAGCAATACATATGATGTTTACATCCATATAAGTGTTAGAATAACTCAATAGGCTCATGTAGACATGGTCTCATCTCACTAACCACTTGTTCCCATATCCGTCTCTCTAAATGTGTCAATTGTATCATGTGTAAAATTGCATGCATATCAGTCAAGACATCCATCATCAAGAAATGGCTGGCTGTCCAACCAACACCACTCATCAAATCATGGCTGTAGCTGATCAAAAAGTGTGTCAGAAGTGCCATCTCACCATGAATTTGATTGTCAGCCGCTTGGAAGGGATCTTCTGTTACTTCATTTACAGAATGATTGCCTGTATCAATCAGAACTTGATAGAGCCAATGATTTTGTATCAGCTCTTGAAGGGGCATGTCAGAATGAATCAGAATGCAATCCTGAGCCAGTTCTCATGGCAATTGACCCCTAGACAACTTTCAGATGCATGGAAAGGTCGTTGGATGCTTATGATTTGCAAAGTTAAAAACATGTTGATTGTAGAGCTGGGTGGCCCGTGTGAGACAATGTCTGCAGGCATTGTCCAGGTCAAAGGTGGTTTGGGAGGGCCTATACACATGTGAGTTTATGTGTCAGTCAAAGGAGAAGCACTCACTGAGGGATCCTAGACACATTTTCATCCCCTGGCATTTCCTCTGATGTCTCTGATAGAAGGGAGGAGGTAAATGTTCAAGACAAGACACGCACGTAACAGTCACTTGTATTTGAACTCATTTGCCAGTGTGTGAAGTTCAAACACTTGGTGCAACAGGTGAACAGAGTGGTATTGGTACATTTATGTTAATGATGGTACACATATAATTCATTAATATTTTGACTCAAGGCACCCAAATTGATAATTCAGCCAAAGGGGATGAAATTCAGTGGGTCAATCACGTGAATCAAATCGCGAAAAACTGGTCTCACCAGGTGCAGCTGAATTTCACTTGGTGAATGAGTGAAACATTTCATCCTGTTGGACTTCTGACTTTTCACTCATTTTGGGTTCACCCGCTATTTCATAGATAAACGACTCAAAATGGAAATTCACTCGGTTGATGTGTTAATCTCACCTGTGGCAGGGCCCATAGACCTCTGCCAGCCCATCCAAGTCTTTGATAGATTCAATGTTCCAGATTTGAGGTCCACTATATGCATAGATTTATTGAGAATATTTATCAACAGATCTATCAATAAATGAAAAAGTGTGAAACCAGATGCCCAGGTCAACCACTCAGTTAATCCGACTTTTTCAGATCTACCACTTAGGTTGATCATGACCTGGGCACACTTTTTCCTTTCTTGATAGATCCATTGATAATAAATCTATGCATATAGTGGATCTATAAAGAAATGAAAAAGTGTGGAACCAGACTCCCAGGTCATGATCAACCTAAGTGGTAGATCTGAAAAAACTGAGTGGTTGACCTGGGCATCTGGTTTCACACTTTTTCATTTATTGATAGATCTGTTGATAAATATTCTCAATAAATCTATGCATATAGTGGACCTCAAATCTGGAACATTGAATCTATCAAAGGCTTGGATGGGCTGGCAGAGGTCTATAAAGTTGGAACACTCATAAGGTTAACCTGGATAACTAGTTTATACACATATATTCAATCAGCTATAGACCAGTCTATAGATTAGCACTGTATTCACACTATTGACCAGCATTGACCAACATTCAATATATATTGACTACTAAATAGAATTCAAGTCTATATTGAATAGGGCCAGTCTATAGGCTGGATACTGGATACTGGCCTATAACTATTGAGTATAAGCCTATAGAAAGTGAATGCATGCTCACAAGGGTGTATACATGCTAAGTATGGGTCTATTTTTAATTTCATCACTGGCTTTTTGTGAGTAAAATGCAAATTGTGCAATAACAAGAGCATATCTAGCAAAATGAATAGTACCATCAGAACCACATTGAAATTCTGCATATCCATTTAAAGAAGTCAAAAGTTCCCATGAGCAAGACTTGCCTAATCAGTTTTGCACCTTGTCATATATAACATACCATCAGAACCACATTGAAATTCTGTACCTATCCATATAAGGAAGTCAAAAGTTCCCACAGTCAAGGCTTGCCTAATGAGGTCATGTATCATGTCCCACATACAGCAAAATGAATGGTTCTATCAGAATTGTATTGAAATTCTGTACCTATCCATATAAGGAAGTCAAAAGTTCCCATGGTCAAGGCTTTCCTAATGAGGTCATGCATCATGACATACAGCAAAATAAATGGTTCTATCAGAATCGTATTGAAATTCTGTACCTATCCATATAAGGAAGTCAAAAGTTCCCACAGTCAAGGCTTGTCTAATATGCCCCCACATATAGCAAAATGAATGGTTCTATCAGAATTATATTAAAATTCTGTACCTATCCATATAAGAAAGTCAAAAGTTCCCACAGTCAAGGCTTGCCTAATAAGGTCATGTGCCATGGTCTATCACCTCATACATATTTTCCTATTTTTTCCGCATTTTTTCAACATTTTTTGATGATTTTTACATTGTCCAGTTAAAAATAGGTCTACCATGGTCTGCCATGGCCTGCCAGAGCCTAATTGTGGCTGTACAACAACACCTGCCAAATTTATCAGCACTTAATCCAATAGAGGTACTATAATCTATGCAAGTATCAGGTGAGTGTATTGCAGTGCTGGTTGTGCTATGTAAAGATGATGGTTCACGCACTAATTCAGTGTATGGGTCATCGCAACATAGAAGACAAGGTTAATAGCCTGCATAACAGAAAGGAGGATTCCACAGGTTACTGCATATACCTAAGTGGGCCATCCTGCAAGCAGGTGGCGAGTCTGAGTCCCTTGGTAACAAAATCAGCAATGCCAGCCATGCTGATAGTGAAGCGCTCATCATGTGAGTGCATCAGAAATAGAATTAGTAACTATTTGCTACTGTTTTCTATTTCTTGTCACCAATCCATAGCATCAAACTGGTGAGTAAACTAAGGCGACATATTCATAGTTAGGAGAACTTGGTAGGAAAGCATATTGGATTTTTGCATGAAACGGGATGCCAGTATGAGAAGGAAGTGGTTGGGAAGACTGAGTTGGGGAAAGTAATAATGAGTCGCGTTCGTGAGTTACTTCAATGTATGGTCCTCCCTGTATTAACATTTTTCATTGTGATTACCTTACAATTATCACTTCTAACTCAATGTGCTGACAGCTGCATTTTGCCTACTTGGGGGTTTGCTGAAGAGGTTTTGCTGGAGACATTTTGATGCACCTGATGCTAGTTGTAGGTACTATACAACCATGTAAATAGGTCTGTCGATGAACATTGCCCTTGCCCTTAGTGGGTGTTCACAACAGCAATACAGAAACTTTGAAACTAATCGCCTGTCAGGATCAAGCACCTGTCAACGTCAACAAGCACTTAAGTTTGCTAAGCTAACTAAGTGCCTGCCATGTGCATGCATCAGAAATAGAAAACAATAACCATTTGTTACTGTTTTCTCCTTCTTGTTACTGATGCACTGCATTGAAGTGGTGAGTAGTTTATGGCATCAAATTTGTAGGTAGGAGAACCTAGAGGAGATTGTATTGTACATACTACTAGTAGTGCTCACTACTCAGACTAGAACTGTGGTTTCCGGAAGCTGTTTGCAAGCAACAGCATATGTCTAATAATACTGTGTAGTACATTGCCCTTAGTAGGCGTTCACAACTGCAATACAAACAAACTGCCTGTCAGGATCAAGCACCTGTCGACATCAAGTTTGCTAAGCCAACTAAGTGCCTGTCATGTGCATGCATCAGAAATAGAAAACAGCAACCGTTTGTTACTGTTTTCTACTTCTTGTTATTGTTCCACTGCATTGAAGTTTATGGTGTCGAATTTGTAGGTAGGAGAACCTAGAAGGAGATTGTATTACTAGGCCATACTATGTACTACTAGTAGTGCTCACTACTCAGACTGCCTATATAGATCTGTGGTTTCTGGAAGTCGTTTGCAAGCAACACCATATGTCTAACAATACCATGCAGTCCATTGCCCTTGTCATGCGTAGACAATTTCAATACAGAAAGTTCTGAAGCAATAAGCGCCTGTCAGGTTCAAGCACTTTGCTGACATGAACTTCAATAAGCGCTTTAGGGCGCTTAACTGTCTAAGCACCCGTCATGTGTGTGTGTGTGTGTGTGTGTGTGTCAGAAATAGAAATGGAATATGTTTGTTACTGTTTCCTATTTCTTAATACTGAACCTTGCTAAGAATCTGTGGCATTGGATTCTTAGGTATGAAAAACTAGAGGTAGATATTCACAGCAGCATGGTGAGTTAGCCTGTCTATTCATTGTTATCGAGACTCATCGTAGCAACATCAGATTAGAATCTGCTTCAGAGTGTCAACAATAGGTAAGCATTCTGTCAGTGAACGTGAGGATGTATTTGGTTAGACGCAGGAAGGCAAACAAATGCCCTTACTATGGATTTGTTGGCAACCTTGTTGGTGGATTAGTTGGCATGTAGAGATGTATCCTTCTGAGACATATCCTTCCAATTACTATGCTACAATCCCAAATGTCTGTATATTATTCTAACAACATGCTTTTCTTCAAGCATGTCGTGAAATACCAATGAATCCGTACCTGATGAAGCAGTAAACAGCCTGTCGGTCTGTAACACCCGCTGGCCTTGTCAACTGCCACTTTTTTGGGATGAGTATGAACATCTAGAACTGTCTGATATGGTGAAGTTAAACAACCTCTGGGTTGTAACTAAAGGGTACAAAACAGGTATATTCACAGAGAGGTGAGTTGGTTATGTGTTTTTTCTAATTGTTACTGCAACTGAGTATAGGCACACCGCTTTCGAGTCTATCAGGCACAAAGAAAGCGGATGTGTTATATTCACGAGTACATGGTGGAGAGCGGTTGCAACATGGAACACTCACTGCCATTCAGAACACTGACAATTAACTGTTTGCTCTAACCAGACGGAGAATTTGTTGGCCAATCTCAGAGCATCAAGCTTGTTTTCTAGCACCCAATCATCTCAGCTGCCATCATGTTACTATGTGTTAACTTACAATGGCCAATGGAACATCTTGATGAACTGGTAAGTGGATTAGAATTTAAATTGGACTCTTTGTTTAGGGACAAGACCTGCTTCTGTCTCAGAAATGCAGTACACAAGGGATACAATCCATCCCTCATGGTTTTCAGAAGTATACAGGAAGTTCTCGACACTTGTTATTAGGTCATCTACTTCTACACGCTCAATTTATGTATTATTCAATAAATGTTCATGTCTTCATTGCTTTATTCAGAGTTGATGGGTGACCAAGAACAAGTGCGTATAGTACAACATTCTATTGAAATAAGGAACATTTGCTGCAGACAGTGCTACATGTAGTAATCTAATTTACATGGTCCTGCAGGCTGTCTTCTGATCAGAATCCGAGAAGGCCACACAACATCATTTCCTGCAAAAGCAGCATATCAGATGTCAAGGCCCTCCTGCTGAACCAGATGGCTGTCTAGCAAGGAAATGAGGTCTTTCCTAATTATCTGTAGAGTATAAAAACCCTTGTTGCAGTATATAACTTTCAGCTACCTGTAGTTGACATTGCTCTGTGTCTTCCAAATGATCTGAAGGTCTGAGTCAGTACTGAGGAAATCAGAGGATAAACTGATGAAATAGATGAAGGACAAATTTGGTGACCTCCCCCTTTTTCACTGCACACAAGAAAGGTCGAGGGTTGCATTTCAAGAAACCTAAAACTTCGAGCTCGTTGATGTATGTTTCTAGAGGCTGGGTTGAATCAGTTGTTATATGAATCTTGGTTCATATCAGTTTCTACTCTTGAGTCCAATGAGGTCAGCTCACTTTATTGTTTTGGGAATGACTGATTTGCACCTTGCTGTACAGTCCGAGGCCAATAAAGGTACATGTCTCTGTTTTCATGACTGTGTAGTGGTTTGACCTGTGGCATCTGGGAATGATGACTGTAGGAATCAAAAATGCTCAAATCATGTGAACCTGTCAAACATTTGTGATTCTCTCAGACATTTTAATCTAGCAGACTTGATCATTGACGGACAAAGACAAAGGCTATTTAGACTTCGTAACTGTACACTTCAAGTAGATGATAGGTTATTTACGAAGTACCATTTCATGTCAGAGACTTTCCACCTAAAGTTTGTACCTGCGCTTGTGAAAGAAATTCTCGCTGTTACAAGTCTACCCCTGTAATACAAATCATACTCCCTCTTACTGTTAACACTGTGATAACTTTTGATGGTGACATGATTAGGCAGAGACTCAGCATTGTAAGCACGTGTTGAAGTTTTTTTGAGTGTGCCATCTGGTAGCATGAGTACTGAGGAAGACAATTTCAAATTAAGCATCTGTTGAGATAGGATAGACACAAATTCTTCCACATCATCCCCTTGAAACATGATAGATGCATTGCCATTGACGCACAGAGTATGCACCATCTCAAACATTGTGTTAGATGCCACTGACAGAAAGCGAGCAAGAGTTGCAACTGGAAGCTGCAACTTGTATCACCCGTGTTATGAACAGAATTTATCCCTTAATTTCTTTTTCATTTCCTTTTCATTTGTATTCATTTTCCATCTTATTTCCACTATATCTCGGCTTATTCCTATCTCCTATCTTCTATTTCCACATTGTCTCCATTTAGTCAGTCTTTCTCATCATTTCATATCTATATCTCTCTCTATCTCCATAGTAGTACCTATCCATTGTCTCGGTTCTCTTATCTTTGAGGCTTACCTTTCTAGTTCCAGCTTCTTTTCATATATCATTCATGTTCCAGCCATTCCTATTGTCTTCTCTTATGCTCTGTCCATATCTATTAGTCAGGATGCTTATCTATATAAGTAGGGGTACTATTGATGTATTCCCTTAGTCTTGATATTAGTCTTTTCTCCCACTTCTATCACTCAGAGTGTCTTCTAAGTGCAAGATCTTTTCAGTTATCGTCCTGGAGGCGTGCTAGGTTCATGATGGAGTCCCCAAAGGCAGCAGGTTATATTATATAAGATGTGGTTCTAGTGGATGCCTGACAACCTGTAGCTGTGAAAAGGTATGGGATTTGCCTGAAAAGCCTTTTGAAAAAGCAGCAGACAACTTAATAGAGCCATATTATAGCATACCAGGCAGGTCTGTGGCACCTTGGCACAACTATTCTTGGTCTGGGACACTATAAATAGTAGAATAAATAGATTAAAATACAGAAAAATCAGAAAAAAATATCCTGCAGCTGGAAATACCTTGGGTGGTGGGAACAACCTTATTAGGTAAGGGCTAGGCATGGAAACTTTTTACAAATTAGTATGGCTAGATAGAGATTTTCGATGCCATTACCATCGTAGTATTCATTTTCTCATGGCATGCCCATATTAGGCAAACCTTGACTGTGGGAAGTTTGAACTTTTTTATATGGACAGATGCAGATGGTAGATATTCATTTTGCTGTATATGCATATATGTATGAGAATTAGGTAGATCACATGATCTGATTATAGAAAGCTATTTTTAGTAAGAATGAAGGAAACATATCCTGATAACAAATATAGGCAAGCGCCAGCTAAGGCTGCAAGCCTAAGCATAAGATAAGGTAGAGGAGAGACAACACAGTGCCGACTCTCGGGTATGCACGTGACATCAGCCGTCTCTCCTCTCTTCCATCATCATCTGTCTCTGTTGCTCCTGGGTTGCTCCTCCATTCTCAGTCTTCAAGTCATGGATTCATATTGATCAAGATTCAAGATATTTCATCCACTCATTTCAAATTTTCAATAGACTTTCCGTCTTTCTCCTATCAATTTCCTTGGTTCAATCAACTGATTTCCTGGCCCGTGGTCCTGAAGAGCTCAAAATGACTGAGCTTGGTGTCAGGATATCTGCCTGACGCCTCTAATTCTTTATCTCTCGAGCTCAAAATGACCGAGCCGTGACATCAGGATATTTGCCTAACTAATCTAATTAATCAATTCAATTCACCTGGCCTGCTAATTCTGTGTGGTCCAGAAGAGCTCAAAATGACTGAGCTTTGGATCAGGATATCTGCCTGGTTCTGTTGACTGTGACTGATCTATCGGTCTGAAAATGGTGAACTCGCTACGTGTTTTAAATTTTTCTTATGTCATGATGCTGATTTTCCCTGTCGCCTCGCTCTGTGTGGGGCTGTCAGGTCGGTCGGATCTTCTTTGCATCTCCGTCGACCGCCAGCAAGCTTTGCTCTTGGAGCTCTGCTCTGGGTGGGGTCATCTGCCTTCCTCCGATGCTCCAAGACCGCCCAGCGTCTGAACCTCAGAGTTCAGGAGTAGTACTCCTGTGCTGAGGTTCATGCCAACCCTATATAGATCATTTGATAACACAGGGAGAACGACAAATACCTTATTGCCAGCTAAGGCTGCAAGCCTAAGTGTAAGATAAGGTAGAGGAGAGACCACACAGTGCCGACTCTCAGGTATGCATGTGACATCGGCCGTCTCTCCTCTCTTCCATCATCATCCGTCTCTGTTGCTCCTGGGTTGCTCCTCCATTCTCAGTCTTCAAGTCATGGATTCATATTGATCAAGATTCAAGATATTTCATCCACTCATTTCAAATTTTTGATAGACCCTCCCTCCACTCCCCTTAATCACCATTCTATTGATTGAGGACTTGCAGGACGGTAGCTTTTTCCTGATCCAAGGTTTTCCCTCATTGAGGCTTTACTTGAACAGGTTTTGATGCACCCGATCCATGCTCTTAGTTGGTAATCTATGTATTTATTACCACGCTGGGCAGGGGTCGTCTGCCTTCCTCTGATGCTCCGAGACCACCCGGCATCTGAACCTCAGAGTT
>QLOY01008944.1:0-24883 GCA_003313965.1 Megacollybia marginata
CCTTGTTCACACAGGCTTCGAGCATATCTTTCACAAGCGCAGAGTCGCAAGGGTTTCCAGTACACGTCTTTGGATCCCATTTACCACAGTACAAGTCTCCTCTGTGTCCATCAGGAAAAACCCTTTTTAACCTGGATGCCTCAAGATTGACCTGGATCAACCTATGTCAACCTTGGTCAGTCCCAGGTTTAAGTCTCAATTTTCAGGTCAGCCAGGTCAACCTAAGTCATGTCTAGGTTAGCCCAAGTCAACTCAGGTCAGCCCAGGTCATGTCTAGGTTAGTCCCAGATCAGCTCAGGTTGACTTAGGTTGACTCAGGTTTACTCAAGTTTGCCAGGTTTGCCAGGTCAAAAAGGGTTTTTCCTGATGTCTGTCAATGTTGGACTGAAGAGAGCCAAGATCTACGCACTTTCTTGTATACTTTCGCTTGAAGGCTGCATGGATACCATGTGCCATAGACTTGCCAAAGTTCTCATCAAAGCATTTTACTGACATGAAGGCAGCAATCGCTTCTGGTGTCACTGCATTTGGTGTTTCATCAAATGCATGATGGAACAGATTCGGTTCATCATCTAAAATAATCAGCATCATGATTATTCAAAACTGGTAGCTTTTCTTACCTGGAGAATCTGTTTGGAAGCCTGCTAACCATGCAGAACTACACTCAATGTAAGTGTCATACTGTTTGTTTGTCTTTTCTGATTTTCCATGTCTTTTAGTGTTGGCTTGGGCTGAGTTGCAGATATCATTGTATGATGTAATGGGCTTGGTCTTCTGAGAAGACTTGCAAAGCTTTCTAGTCATCTTTTCTGGATTAAGAGCAGGCATTATGATGAAGATAAAGTAAAGGACTGAAATTTGAGCCCCTAATATCATAAACGGCATACAGTTCATCGTCTGACTAAACATACACTAGTCTCTCAATCACTATCAACATAGACAAACTGCTGTGCTCTTCTCGATGGCCCAATATCCTTAGTAACCAACCAACACTCAACATCAGACTTGCCGTCTTCATCACAGTCTGAATCAGAAGAGATTTCAATGATATCTTGGCTTGCCTGAGATTTTGGTTTTTCAACAAGCCAACACTTGACTTCAGACTCACTCTCATCTCCACCATCCATGCAAACATCATTGGTGACAATGTCTAGAGCCTGTGAAGTACGCAAGCCTAGTATCTAAGTAGAATGAGACTTGTAAATAAAGCCTACCCAAAAACATACCGGTACAAAACAGGATTGAATCTCTCTTACTGCCCAATTCTTCTGAAATTCATCAAATCTTGCTGGAAAGGCTGCTGCCAACATCACTGCAGGCAACGAGACTGAAAGAAAGCCATCTGAAAGACCACGCTGTCCATGCAAAGCTTCTGGGATTGACTCAAGTGGGGCAACAGCAATAGGACAAAGAATTAATTCAACAGAGCACATAACAAGATTCCCCTTCCTGGAAAATCACTTGATGGCCCAACATGGATCAATGTTGACTAACACTGCTTGCAAATCAATACTTTGCTACACGCGACCATGAGAAACAATTGAAAGACAGAAGAATACTCACAAGCAGTACTTGATGAGTGAAATAGCCAGACCAGATCTTTGCACAGAACTTGTTTGCTAGAGCAAGATCCTGTGCCCATGAGAAGTTTTGATCTGCAAACAGGGCAAGTGCAGAGAGATTGGGAAGGTGAAGTTTCCAATCTGAGGTGTCAACATCATCAACACGAGGACTGATATAGAGTTTGAGAACATATGTTGAGGGGAAGGTATCAGTTATGTTCCCTGTGGTAGTAGGCTCACAATGGGGAAGAAGATTGCCTGGATTGAATAGAAGCTGGTTTTTGAGATCGGAACGCCAGGTAGCAAGAAAGGCCTCCATCTTTGTTGGAGGTAGTGATGCCAATGCTTCGTAAAGCAAATCAGCCAGAGGAGTCTGTGCAATAGCAAGCGCTGTCTTGATTCCACAGTGTTGGAGACCCTAGGAATTAATTGACAAGTCCAACACTAGAAAGACACTAACCTCATCATAATCACCACCAAGTAGGACCGCTATGAGGAGGATACCAGCCTCAGTTAATAGATGTTCTTCTTGAATATGAGCAGATGTATAAATAGTGATCTTGTTGAAGTCGGCGGTATCCTGATATCTAGAGAAATATAAATGTGAATATGCTGTGATAAGATCGTAGAACCTGCAAATCAGACACTGGCCACCAAAAACCCAGGCATCACTATCCTCAGTCATAATTACATCAATCTTGCCAGCTTTCTGAAGGTAGGCAAGCTGCACCTCCATTTCAGCTGGAGCCTTGAAAAGATATCAATGTAGATTGGTCGCAGTCTGGGCCTGACCCTTTTGGACCTGGGGCCGACCCTGACCTGGCCCTTGAGCCAGGGCCAAGAAGCAAATTTTGCTGGCCCTGGACCTGAGGGCCAGCTTTGACTGAGAAATCTGGCCTGGGGTCAACCAGGGTCCGGGTCAGCCCACTGACTCTGACCAGGTGTAAAATTATGGATTTATGAGTTTTCATTCTGATTAATGCTAGAATATCATTTGAATACACATAAAAAGTAATTTGGACACTGTGACATGCTAAAATTGGGAATTTTGGGTCACATGCCAATCTTTCTATGTCATTTTAAATCAAATTCAGACCAGACAACATGGGTATTAGAGGGGTTTTGGACCCTTATAATAATTAACTATCATTATATCATCAAAATTTTGTGTTTTTATAGTTACAGGGCCATGTCTAGTCAAACTTGGCCCTGGCCCTTTAGTCTCTTATAAACAGACTAATCCACAATCGTTTCGAAATTGTGACGGACGATGTGGATTGAGTCTGTCGATTATATAGACCCTGTTGACCGGCAACTGACCTGATTATGTAATTAGCTTTTCGAATGAAAATCAGCCTCTTCGGTATGAAATACGCACCAAGGATGACTGGTATTGTATCTGACAGTCTCTTGAGACACCCACAGATATTAATAAAGGCATGCAATGAACTACGAAAGCCATACGAAATGTGTCACAAATATGTGACACAACTGTGACACGACTAACCCATGCCATATCTATACGTTTATACCTCTAAAGGCATACCAATTTTATCATATTAGACACTAAAACGACTCTTTTGAAATATATGTACAGTCTGCACATCCATATCCATCTGCGAAGACCAGTAATCAGTTCAATGACATCTCGATGATTATATAATCACATGGGTCGCCGGTAAGGACCCCCGTGACAAATACTAGACTACTGGCCCTTTAGGTCCGGGCCAGAGGCCATAAATTTTGACAATTCTGCCCCCAGGCCAGGGCCAGCGAAAAAGGTGGAGGGTCAGGCCTGACCTGGACCGCGACTTGTCTAGGACTCATACGGGATTTTCAGTTCAATGGAGCGGATCTCAAACCTGTGCTGACCAGCGGTGACAAAATTCTGCATAGTGCCGTGAAAGTCACGTGCCTCGACTTGGGCTTTGAGGTCAATATTTCTGGGGTTTTGCCGCCAGCTTCCCGGGTCCGGTGCTGCCTGTCAGACAATACCGCGAGCTTCGAAAAGTCTATTTTTTCAAGTTGTAGCAACTTAACTGATCCTAATTAAGGCCTCAAGGCCTCAGGCCTCATTAGCAGCCACCATGGAGCGCGGATGTTTGAACTCGGCCAAGGCACAAAAGTCTATACTGGAACCTGAAGCTCAAGTCCGTACCAAAGAGTAAGTCTTCGGTACTTGAGGAAAGTTGCTGACTACAATTCGACCAGATTCCCACTGACTGGGGCAGAACGCAAACTTTCGTATGGCGTCGTCGAAGACAGAGGTAAGTTTTCCCACTCTTTTGTTGTTGTCTGATATCATATATCATGGGCTGAAGGTGTCCCGGAAGACTACAAACCACTGCAAACGACTTGGGATAAAGAAGTCAGCGCTCACTTTACTGATTACAAGGACGATGATTTCTTCCAAACTACTCAGCCTGCTCAGAAGATGAACCAAACTATCGACGATGTTCCAGATGGTTGGTCAGAATGCCACATATCCGGCTAAGCAAAACGACAAATCCTATCGACACCTGGATTTCCTCAGCCAATCCGTCGTCCTTTGATAAAGTCGTACGAAATCAAAGAAATACTGAACAAAGGTCTTGGTATTGTTGCTACTCGAGGTATCCAAGCCGGCGATCTCATTTTTGCTGAGCGTGCTATTATTATTTGGCCTGTGGAGTTCAAGCCTAGTTCTCCCTTGGACCTTTCTGAAAATTATACACCAGAGCAAGTCAGACAAGTAGCATTATTCGAAATGGAAAAGATGATGGAGAGTCTTTTTGCTCGTGTGGATCCGAAGCTTCAGGCAGCGTACAAAGCGTTGTATAACAGTCATCAATTCGACGGGAGCGGGCCATTGACTGGGATAGCAAGGACTAATGCTTTTGATGTCGGATTGAACGATGCAGGTAAGCTGGCGTTTTGCGGTGAGTTAGACTTGGTTGACTCGGTGGCAGATAGTACGGAGTCTTCTCATAGCTACTCCGGAATCTTCAACGAGGGGTCTCGTTTTAATCATAGGTAAACGCTCGCACATCACCAAGACGTACTTATCATGTCGCCAGTTGCATGGCCAATGTTGATAGAAGATGGGACATGACCACCTTCTCGATAGAATTCCGTGCTTGCAGGAATATCAGAGCCGGCGAAGAACTCACTATTGCCTATTTTTACACCATGAGCCCTGTGGCTGAACGTCAAAAAGCCCTCGAACCCTACGGATTCCAATGCACCTGTACAACTTCTGATCCCGTCGAGTCCCATAATCGCCGTCTCTTATTTTTGGTGGCGTTCCCTACACCTGCTGCATGGATGTCGTGGTTAATGAGTGAGAGTGCTCCTGATGATCACATCATCAGGCGTTGTCTCGAACAGTTGCGCGTTTGTGACGAGGAGGGATTACACGGCAAACATAAGTACGTCCAGGCCTACCTCGAGGTGGTGATGCTTTGTTATCAGATGCTTGGGGATGAGAAGAATGTAGTCAAGTATGGGGAGATGCTTGGAAGACAGGTTTTGTGCGAAACCGGGGACGACACCGAGTTGAAGACGTTCAGGCGTCTTAACTATCACAGACATGAGGCTCCGTGGGCAGTACGGAAGACTAGATCTTTTGCCGGACTCAAAATCAAGTGGAACCATTATGGGAAAGTCGCCCAAATTTTGAAGATGCTGTAGTTTGATGACCGAAACTGTTGTAGCATTAAGCATGTGTAGTCCCTTTTAATACTCGGGATCTGTAATACTTGCAAGCAGTAAATCATATACACAATGCAGGTACGCAGTCTATTCGCGTGGCACCGAAAATGGTGTGCATCTTAGATCCTCACATTGATCAAAAATTTGTTGTTGATAGATCCAATTCATTTTTAGCATACACAGAGTCGATCATTCTGCTCGTAGGGACAAGCCTGGGATCAAACCAGGCCCTCTGAGGTGATGCGAAGAAACCTCAGGTATCTGCGTCAGCTAAGAGGAAACTAGATCTAGATATAACCGTCATATCATCCGACCACAGTCGAGAGCGCACTTACTGAACAAACCAATCATTCCCAGGGACTATAGTAGAGAGACCCACTCCAGTGAAACAGTCTATTACTATCTCCTCTCCCAATGCACCCTTGTATCGATGAGATTCAGTCATATAACAAGGGGTAAACATACGAATGAGGTAGTACAAATGATGTAGGGCACAGTATCGAGATTGAAATAGGTGTAGGCACACGAGTTGAGGCTGACTTGCATCTTGCTATCAGCAGGTATTTCAAAATCCTGATCTATCTCCATGAGCACCACGGCCAAGTTTATGCAGTCTGATACATCCGGCTGTGATCCATCTGTCTCACATAGAACTGACGTGCCTGAGGGTGAAAAGTAAAAACAGCTGCAGATTGTAGTTTGCACGTACAGGGTGTGTTGCACTGATTAATTTGGCGCTTCTGGATGGTAGAAGGAGAGATGGAGTCTATCTATAACATTAGCGTTACAACCAATATCATTGGCGTTAGAATGAGGATGTTTGTTGCCGCGGCCCAAGCTCCCAGGAAATATCACTCACTCCCGGTGCCCACTCCCTTATTGAGAGTAAAACATCCACTAGATCCTCGGGCTGAGTGCTAAAATCCGTTTCTATCGGCAAAGTTTCGAAGTTTTGGCAACAGGTAAGTGAGCTGAGCTCGCAGATTTGAAACTCACCTAGGTCTTTACAAGAGAAGTATCGCCCGACCTCTGAGTGTAAGCCTCAAGAATCATGTTGATCATATTTGCAGTCTCGTCGATTGGCATGTAAGGCCATGTAAAGTTTCATGAATACATAACTGAATCTCGTTACGTCGTCGAGCTCAAACCTAAGATCGCTGTAGAAAGGACGATGTCCGTCATTATGTCCGTTAGCTAAGGATAATGTGTCAGCTCCAAGTTCTCAATTGCTCAAGGACAACTTGCTCATTTCAAGGATTAAACGCAATCGAGATGTGCAAGCCCACGGTTTTTCCTCTTCACGCTAATGGAGTCATCTCAACTCGCTTTTGAGTCCTGCTCGAACAGACTCCGAGTCGGAGAAAGACGGCATTGAAGTCAGAACACACCGTGACGGCGCCAATTGTATCAACAAGGGGTGGACGATTTCGAACACGATAAAACTTGAAGGCGGTGCTGATGAGACGAGTGAAAGACTAGTGCCGTTCGTTGTACCTCCCCAGAGTGATATGAGTGTCGAAAATTGCTTGTGTTTGTACTTGTATATGGCATCCACTCTACTTCCGCTTCTCCAACTCCACAGTATCGAAAACATGGGATAATGTTACTCCGACGACTTGAGCGGTGCTTACAAACACGTCTCTCTCAGCAGTAACCACCATGAGCACTCTTCCAATATTGATTGTGAGTCCTATATCAAGAGAAATGTATTGTTAAATTCCTATAGGTCGGCAGTGGACCCGCTGGACTTATTTCTGCCTTGACGATCCGCCAAAATGGTATCCCCGTTCGCATTGTCGAACGCAGAGACTCTTTCCACGGCGGAATTCGGGGCACTGCACTTCAGGTTCGTAACTCGAACATCAGGTCTATTCCAATTGCGATTGCTAATTTAATATCAGCCTCGCACAGAAGAGGTTCTTGAAGCTCTGGGTCTTCTGGAACAAGTTCAAGCTATCTCTACTCCGCCTCTCTTGATGGCTATTCATGGCTCCGGGCGTGAAATCGTCTCCGAGTTTCAGTGGTCTGAGCCTGCGGATAGCAGTCCATCTGTTCCATACGTGAGTATTCTGACAAATGTTGTTAATCATTAAATCACATTTCCCAAGCCCGAGGTGATCTCAGTAAACCAGTCTGTGTTCGAACAAGTGTTGCGAGACAGACTGAAGGAACTTGGTATTATCGTCGAGTTGGGTGTAGAAGTCGTTGGTATTGAGCGAAACGATGATGAGGGTGTCATAGTCCGTCTGCGCTCGGGCGACAAAGAAACTACAGAAAGCTTTCCATATGTCATTGCTGCGGATGGTGCCAAAGGTCTCGTATCTGCGTTACAAGTTGGATCTAGAGTTTACTCTCTCGCAGGGCGTACTCGTTCGATGCTGGGCCTGAAGTTCCTGGGTGAAACTAAAGAAAGTGAATTCATGTTCACGGCTAACATCGAGTGCACTGATATCGATCGAACGGTAAACGTTCTCCAGCTGTAGTTCAACAATCACTAACTATCTTTAGCATTGGCATCGATGGGGTAATCTTGAGAAGACGTATGTTCCTGTTTCTGTAAACTCTCATGCTCAACGAGCACCATAGGTTTCTTCTAAAGCCTGTCATCCCTGCCCCACTCTTCCAAATCCAAGCACTGGGCCCTCAATTTCCTAATCCTTGTCCAGAGGACTTGGAAGGGATTCAGAAAGTGTTTAACGATATCAGCAAGTCGAGCGACATTGTCCTACGCAACCCCACCTGGATCTCGACGTGGCGGTGAGCTCGTTACCATTGGTGTTGCAGCCTGGGAACTGACGGGATCAGGGCTAATATTCGAATGACGGACAAGTTCGCCTCTGGTCGGGTCTTCTTGGTGGGCGGTGCGCTGTCAGTTGCTTTCAGGGTCTCTTTCTCATCCTCTACAGATGCCGCACATTGTCATTCTCCTGCAGGTGGTCAAGGCAGCAACACCGCAATGATGGACGCAGTATGTTACTTTCTATCCGTTATTCCGTTCTAACCATGAAATTAGTTCAACATTGGTTGGAAGCTAGCACTGGTATACAAAGGCCTCGCCAAGCCTTCTCTTCTCGAAACTTACGACGCTGAACGTATGCCTGTTGTATCCGAAATGTTAAACCTTTCCACGGAGCTTCATTCAAAGTGGAACCAGACGGGCCAGTCTGCGCTCGATCCTCACAGCCATGATGAACATGGAGACGTTATGTTTCGTTCCAAGCGGACGCTGCAGCTAGGAATTAATTATCGTTGGAGTAATATCGTTCGCGATAGCAGACCACTTGAAGTCGAAGAAAGCGTCAAAAGGGCCTATGATGTTGGTGCTGATGGAATTCGCGCTGGGGATCGTGCCCCTGATGCACCGTTCCTAGTTGATGCAAAGGGCAAGGAACAAGGAACAAAGAGGCTCTTCGAACTGATGACGGGAGCGAATTTACACAGTATCCTCGTATTTAGTGGTCCTTCTGGGGTGGTCGGAGACCTGCCAAAGTATCCTGGTGTTGCACGCATTATCGTGGTGCTACCGGCCAATTTTGATGCCGTTCCTTTGGCGAATGCGGATGATGCGAAGATTGTAGTGGACTCTCAGGGACACGCGTACGCGGGTTATCAGGTCGCCGAAAAGGGAGTATATGTTGTGGTACGACCTGATGGGTTCATTGGGGCTTACGCTACGGATGTCGAGGAACTGAGAGCTTTCTTTAGATTGTTCCTAGATCCTGTCTTGTTCGTGCATCGATCATGAATGGCAACTGATATGTATGCTGGCTTACATAACGATTCCTTCCTGCGCAATGCCATCATCCGACTCGCTAGAGTATGTTGCAAGCGTACTGAGAGAGTACATGTCGACAGCCCGTTGGACACAATACTTCCAGCCTTTGAGCTCTATGGAGTAAGCTCTGGTTTCTGGCTGCAGAAGCGTGCTAAAGATCGTCTCGCTAGCCAAAGAGACACTACTCGTGCACTTGTTGACAAGCGGATTTCCCTCCTAGAATATCATCTTGTCGAACTCAGGCAATACAGAAATTCAATAGCTTCGATTTCTTTGCTCCCAAATGACGTTCTGTCTCAAATATTCTTTGAATACGTCCTTGCAACCGACCCGTGGTCTACCAAGTGGACAAAGGACATTCTGTTCGTCTGTAGAAGATGGTATCATTTGTGCATGGAAGATGCACGGTTATGGTCGTTTATTTCACCTGAAAGAAAGCTCGGACGCGCTTTGACTCGGACATGGCTAAAGAGGTCTAGAGATCACCCAATTCGAATCCGGTTGTCTTTCAACGAGGTGACACTGAAATATGATGGTTATTTCTATAATCGCGAGATTCTCTCAGAGAATGCGCACAGGATACAGAGTCTTGAAGTCGAAACACACTCGACTACAATGTCAGCCCTGTTCAAGGATATAGAATCCTTGCCTAGACTCCAGCGATTAAAGTTGGAATGTCACACTCTAACCTCATTATCTCAGATACCCGCATTGTTTTTCAATGGTGGGTCGCCGAACCTGAACGATATTTCGATTCAAGACTGCGCATTCATCCGCATTGACCATTTTACCAACCTACGGAATCTCACTCGTCTCTCTTTGCAATACCTCCCTCATCACCCCGTACCGCCAGAAGCCCTTCCCCCGCTTTCCAGTCTTGTAGAGGTCCTCCAACAATCACCTCACTTGCAAGATCTCACTATCAAGCGATATATCAGGATAACTTCGAATGAAATGGCTATCGACTCCCAGTCTCTTCCATTGCTAGAAGTCTCTTTACCTGATCTCGAACATCTAGATATCGACCTTCATATCGACATCATGGTCACACTGTTGCGTCTCATTAAACACCCTCCTTCGACCTATCTTGCCCTTGTTCCTGATAAATTAATCAGAGCGTCTTCTCCTTCTTTCAGCCGGCTTCTCTTCCTAATCGGGCAGCACATGCGTCGACCTGGTGCGCCTCGTCTACGCTCTATACGGATCAACTCACATTGTTGGTCATCTACATCTGTTTTTGCCCATTACACATCCAAGTGTCCTCCATCCACTTCCGAACGTAACCCATACTTTTCGATATTCACATACCCATTCTCGCAGGCGCAAACTCGACGGATACTCACCAAAATCCTCAATATACTGCCCATATGCTATGACGACACTTCTTTATATGTTAATGAGATTGTGAACGCTGGCCCAGATTACTTGACTGTGCCTTCCTGGGTGACAGTCTTCAATTGTATTCCTGTACCATTGAAGATAATCGCGGGAAATAATGAAGGAACTTCCGCGATGCTGGAAGGATTGATGGAAGTAATGAAAAATCCTGCCCGAAAGCCTGGGCATCGGCGAATATTCGATCTGCAGTTATCAGGGCTGGTCATTTTAGCATCGTCTCATCCCCGTTATTCTGATAACGGTACTGATACACACAACCGCAATTATTCCAACCTCGTAGACCTGCTTACAACTTACAAGATGCTTCACGTACCTTGGAAACGTGGTGGGAAATGCGTTCCTATGTTGGAAGTAAAAGGTACTCGAGGCGGACATCTTGAAGTTTATTCGTTTATAGAGCAGCTTTGGCAAGTCTGTGACCAGTTTCTCATCTCCGGAAGGGATATCCACCCCGCTGAAATCAGGAACTGTCACAAACGATGGGTCAAGGGCATGAAAGAGGAGAGGACGAATGGATTGGAGGTTTACATACCACCTGAGGACGAGGATCTTTCGGATGAGGAGCCTGTGCTCCCAAAACCTTCGGAAGAGGTTCCTGTAGGTTTTCGAGATCGGATAGAGCTGTTACCTGACGAGTGGAAACATATGCATGAGGAAGAGTTCGGTGGTATCATATACTAGTACTTTCCGTTACTTTCTTTCCTACGTCTAGCTACGTCTAGTAAACACGTGACTTGAGCTTCGTAGCGTCCGCCCTTTTCAGCGCTGCACAGGCCTTTCTCGCGTTGGCACAGAAATAATCACTCTGTGTGCGTGTTTGAAACCAAAACCAACGAAACCCATTGGCTCGGCAGCGTCCGAATAGCTCTTCGTAATAATAAGTAATTTCGACCTTCAAACTGGCTTTGCATTCAAATCTCCCGACCAGATCCGACGATTGCGTTGAATTTGCTAAAAATCTACACTTATGCTTCGCGGAATGGAATCTTTTTGTCCAGTTTCCTTGGCAAAATTTGTACTGGAAGAGGGTACCTCCCCCGTGCACTATCATGATTTTCCGAACCCTTTGAGCTCCTTCGAGTAAGCACCTGCCACTGCCCCTACAATTCATGCTTATCACATCGATCTCTAAAGCCACAGAAATGAAATGCGTATGCTTGTGGATAATCTAATCTCTCTCCTCGATGAGTCTGACTCGGATCATCTCATACAACTCAGACAATACAGAAACTCCATTGCTTCAATTTCTTTGCTTCCAAATGACATTCTGCTTGACATATTCTTCGAATATGTCCTCGCGAGTAACCCTTGGTCAGGTCGATGGACAATGATTTTGTTCGTTTGTCGGAGATGGAATGCTTTGTGCATGACCGATGCACGATTGTGGTCTTTCATTTCACTTGGAACCAGTGGCACACTCAAATTGTTGCAGAGGTCTAAAAACCACCTGCTTCATGTCAGAGTCCCTTTTCCCCGCCAGCTTTGGATGGACTTGGAGGATCAAGTTGAGCTTGCGGAATACGTTCATAGGCTTCAGAGTCTGGGCGTAGAACTCTGTCCAGCTATGTTGGACGCTATCAAGGCCTACATGACTCCTGATCTCAAGCCACTGACCGAGAGTGACGGTGACTATAACAATCTGGTACTGTTCACAAGAAATGGGCATAGGATCGAGAGTCTTGACATTGGAGCACACTCGACCGTATTGACGGCCCTTTTCCGGCGTATAAAGTCACTACCTTCACTCAAATATTTGAAACTAGAATGCCGCACTCCATATTCCTTCGAGCCATGGGAAATACCTACCTTCCTTGTTACACCAAAGCTTTACAAGCTTCACATCGAAAACTGCGTACTCGTGCATATGGCAGACCATCTAACGAGTCAGTGTAACCTGACACATCTAGCCTTGCGATCGACCCGGCGTCGATACGCAACGACTCTCCCATCCTTTACTACCCTTGTAGAGGTCCTTCAGCAGTTACCTCGTTTGCAGGTTCTCAGTATCTGGGGATATGCCAGGATATCCGATGACGAATTAGCCTCCATCGATTACCTTCCATTGCAACAGACACGGATTTCGTTGCCTGAACTTGGAGTTCTAGATCTCGACTTTTCCCTCGCAATTTTGGTCCCGCTGTTCAGACTCATTGAGCACCCGACTTCAACCTCTCTTTCCTTTGTTGCTGGATTCTTGAGCGCACCATCATCATCATTTCCTAGACTCCTAACTATAATCAGGGATCGCCTGGATAGATGCGGCGCACCCCGGTTACGCTCTATACGAATCAGTTCCACTATGCAATTCGGCACCACCGTCTCCGCCCACTACGCGACCGATTGCCCGTCAATCTACTCTTCGAATAGGCCGTATCTTTCGATTAGATGTTACCTAGCCACTCAGTCGTCCATCCGAAGGAGGCTCACTAAAATCCTCAAAATACTACCTATTCGTCATTCCGATATATTTCTGTACGCCAACGATGTTCTGGCTGGAGGCCCGGACTACCTCACTTCACCTTCTTGGATGAGGATCTTCAATTGCCTCCCCGTACCATTGACGATAATCGCAGGGAATAACGAAGGGACCTCTGAGATGTTGGAAGGGATGATGAGAGCGATCTCAACCCCTACCAAAAATCGCAAACATCAACGGACGATTAACCTGCAGTTATCAAAGCTTGTCATTTCAGCATCGTCTCATGCCCACCATATGTCCGAAGACGCTAGCGAGGCCCATACACGCAATTATTCCAAACTTGTTGAATTGCTCACGATGTACCAAGAGCTTCATGTCCCTTGGAAATGCGGAGGAAAACGTCTGCCTTGGTTGGAGGTAGTGGATATTCGGGGCAGGCATCGCGAAATCTACTCTTTTACCGAACAGCTTTGGCAAGTTTGCGATAGACTCTTTATCTGTGGAGAGGAGTTTGACCCTGTTATATTGCGAAACCTTTACAAAAGGTTTATCAAGGAGCTGAGAGAGAGGGGGGCTGTTGAAAGGAACTTTGATACTACACCCGAGGACGAAAACCTTTCGGATGAAGAACCCATTCTCTCAAAGAACTCGCTGGAGGTTAGTCTGGAACTTCCTGATCGGATGGAGTTTTTTCCAGACGAATTGAAACATATTCATGAAGAAGAGTTTGGAGATATCATCCTCTAGTCGTGTAACTTTGGCTTTGAACTCGATCTTCGGACAATCTTCGGAACGACAGGTTAGTCTTACGTGTATTCGTGTTACCATGCATCTGACGCTTCGTTTTCTGAAGACAGGAAGACCTTTGTACTGTTTGGTAATAGTATCCAGCTGTCCAAACTTTAGATCTGCTCACATGAGATGCCAAGCGAAACATGCAAGCACGACTCTGAGAGAGATGAGTACTTACTTCAGATTGCGACTTGAATTATTCCCTCACAAATGGATATACTTGTGAGGGAATAATTCAAGTCTTTCGACTCAGACTTCCCTATCGCTTGTTGCTTGGACGACTGAACAAGTCCAGAATGAGTAAGTAACTCAATTGGCTGATTCATGCATCCGGGCCACCAGCATCAGTATCGAGAGAAGGTCGCGGGCCCCGGGCGGGGTCCATCAAAGCGTCTTCGACAGAACACACAAGCGTCTTCATCTTGTCATAACGTACAATGCATGATTAAAGCCAAAAATGAAAAAAACTGTTTGCCGATCAATTGAATCCGTCTTTTGACGATCACTTGTTGCTATAGGATACGATACGATCGATGCGCCTTGGAGACACGAATCGAGGCAAGGTTGAAACCTTCAAATTATGACTCAATGTGTCTGTGAATCGCGCTCGTACTATGTGTCTGAAACGCTTTTTTAAGAGTTAACTCCGCTGCGTCTCCGGTGTCTTCATTTGTTATTTGTGAGAAGGAGACTCGGACGAAGATGTTTTTTTCCTAGAAGTAAAGACTTGCACTGAGATAGCATGAGAAAGGATGGCATCTTCCGGAAAGCCACGCTCACACGCTACATCCTTTAATGTAAGTAGCGGCATCTCGACCTGTTTTGCGCTAGAGTGTACGTACATCAGAGCGCCAGTAACTCGAATATGGATTAGCGTTATACCGGTTTGTTCGCTGAGTTGAAATTCGATGGACTCCCTCAATGACGAGACGTCATCTTTTGATGCAGTATCTCGACATGTCTTGCGCTGGAGTGTACGTAGTAATTTGCATATAGATTAGCGTTATACCGGCTTGTTCGCTGAGTTGAAATTCAATGGATGACGAGACGTGAGCTTGGCGTCTCGACATGTCTTGCGTACGTACACCAGAGTAAGTTCAGACTCGATGGATTCCCTCAATGACGAGACGTGAGTTTGATTCATCTTTTGATCCACATCGTGAAGAGACTTGGCCGACAAAAGACTTGACCGACAAAACTATGTCTTCAAATTTGGAATACGTCGATCCTCCGCAGCAGTGCCATGACGTGCCTTTGGATTTGAAGGTAAGGTTGAAACCTTCAGTGATGTGCCTCTAGATCACGTTCGTGTGTCTGAAAAGGGGAACGCCTCCTAAACTCCGCTGCGTCTCCAGTGTTTTGACTCCGACCTGTGACTCACTCACTACATTGAACGGTGGTCGTGAGAGAGAGGAAGGAAGTCGAACCGGGTATCCGACGGTTTTATTCCTGGAATCAAGGACTTGGCCCGAGTGGGAAAGAATTGATCACCGTTGCTTCGTGCTCTGACTCGGACTTTACTGAAAGCCACCGCCACACCCTTGAATGAATTCACAAGAATAACGGCATGTCCTGTGGCCAAACGCAATGTGTCTGTTTTACAGATCTAGATTGGCGTTCCAAGATTGCCACTCAATCGGGATTTTCGCTGAGTTGAAGTTGGATAGATTCGCTCAAACGACGCTAGTTTCATCTTTTGATCCACGTCGCTTGGAGGTTGCGGAGTCGAAAACAAAATGAGTTGTATTCGTATAATTGATGACGTTTGAGACAGATATAGATGCTTCCGTCCGCCGTGTATGAAGCATACGAATCGACGAGTGGTAAGCATAAGAGAGAGGAAGATCTTCCAGTCCAGATATGGTTATTAACGTCCGTAGGCGTGTCAAGCATACAGTTCGAATTCCCATGGCCATTTCTGCCCAGGACCTTCTTGGCTGAACCAGATCCTGCGCACACGACAGGATGCATATACTTTGACATAGACAACATGCGACAGAGTGGCGTTTGGAAGGGTAGATCTTAGTTCTTCCTCGCTGTTAAGGAGAGCTGGTGATGAGAAATGGGGGACGAAAGAAGGGAGATGAAGATCGATTGTGGACCAAGCTGTCAGTGGAGATGATGATGCGGGAGGAAATGAGAGTGGGAGGTGTAGGAGAGGTACAGAGTGTCGCAAGTTGAGACGCGGAGAGATCTGAAATTTGGTTAGTTGAATAAAAATAAACTTTGCAGAGTTTTTTTCTGTGAGAAAGGCTACGATCGAGGGTACATGTTCGTGAAAACATGCAAGGAGAGTGTGATCTTACCTGGAAGGTCGAGAAGCGCAGAATCGCCATATGGCCTGAAGTGTCGAGTATTCCTACTTCGAAGCTCCAATCCCGGTCCAGATGACGGACTTGAATGTGCAGCCATGGAAGTCGTAAGCCAAGATCTTTTGACCTGTCACTGTGCTCAGGAGACTGAATGTATGTCTTATTAAGCGTCGGGGATTGAATATGAAGCACTGTCTGGTTTATGCTACGGCCTTGCGACTGAATTAATAAACCTGGGTCACCCGGTAGCTTCGGCTCTGACAGGGTATCATTTAGGAGATGTATGAATGACTGCGAGGTATCATCGCAATGTACTGAGAATAGCGACAGTGGGTCGGAACCTGTCGAAGAGAACAGCGAGATGATGGGTGGTTGCACTGACGAGAAAATCATCTTGTGTTCATGTGACTTTGTCACTGGATCTTCTCGCCGGCTCATAGTAAGGACTGGATCCGACCGCGTATTCTACAGTAGAAAACTGGGACGTCCGCGGAATTTCAAGGTCGGTTGATCAACTTTTGGCGGATCATTGTTACCTGCCATCCTCAAAGGAATTATCGATCGATGAGCGTCTATCTATCCTCCTATTCCTTATCGTTCTTCAAATCGGAGTTGCATCTGACGGTGCCTAGTTGGTAGCTGCGTCAATAATGCGGAGACAGAATGTCCAGCGCGTGGTCAACTTGAACGTATCGGTGCATACTGAGTGCCATACCGCTGCCAGTCAATAGCGAGTGTGTACCGGTTACCTTACACCCAACTGCAAGCGATCGTGCGCTGAGCAATTAATTACTCAGGGCATTGCGCGCGCGGGCAACCGTGCTAGATATAGATTTGACAGACTGACAGAACGTTGGGTTTTCGTGCAAGGATGTACAGGGACTTGTTGGATACGACGCTGGAGACCGGGTGCTGAGACCGTCAAACATAGACTATTACGTTCTAGCTTTATTTTTGTTGGTGCAGCAGCGTTGAGAGCAGGAGGCTTAGCGACATAAGGTTGTTGTATGTGATTCCTCGTGGCGAAAGATTTCATCATCGTATCCGGTGTCCCACCGTTCTGCTGGGTCGACGTTCATTAGCAAGGTACCGCTCGGACTTTTGACTAATTAGAAGAGGATTGTTAACCTTTAGGTGGCCGATTGGATCAGGGTTGGCTGACTGAGTGAGTTTTTTTTTTCTTTTTGCAAGGTTTGTAAAAAAAAAAGTTGGTTGGGAACTGTTCCTGGGGAGGAATAGGGTGCCGGTTGTCATCACAGATGTGCTTCGTGTGATTTAATTAAACGACGGCGGCCTGCTGCACCCGGGTTGGGTTGATGTCAGTATTTCAGAGTGTCTTCATGTATGGATCACTGTGGCCAAGACATCGTTTTCCGAAGGACGACAACAAAGGTACCAGACAAGACTCGTGAGTCGAGAAAAAAGACAGAAATCTTGATAGTGTTGGTGGAGATAAGAGGAGGTGATGAAGTGCTTCCTTTCACGTGTGCGGATCCAACTTAGATTTGTGCCGGATGGGGAAGCAAGGTTCTTTTGGCTTAGTCTGGACCGAAGAGTCGCCCTGGCGCCGATCTGAAGATGAGGCCATCAATGAAGTTGCTGTAATACTAATCATTGCATCCTCGGTGGCTGGAATTCTTTTTGACCTTGTTTCATTGTTGTCACTGTCTTGGTACTTGTACTCGGTCGAGTCTGTTATTCGTTCGTTCCCTCCCAACTGCGATAATCAAAATATGTCTCAGCTTTATGCTTTGTACACCGATAAACGTGGTCTGTGCAGATCCCACGATGACGGTGCAACCTCATGCTCTTGGAATGTCCCAACGGCTGATACTAACGATGATTTCACTTGGGATCATTGGACGTATTCCGCCGCGGATGTTCAGTGGATGGGGACACTCTCTAGTAACAACGAATCAGAAACCACATATTTTTCCCCTCTGTTATCTTCCACTTCGTCTTCATCTTACTATTCACCACCACCCACCACTCCCCCAGATGACATTCAGATAAAAACAGAGGATGTCAAGCAAGAAATTCCATCTTCACCGACATTTATTATGGAGCCGCTACTACCACTCGCTGAAGGTCGTGCAGGTCAATCGGTGAAGAGTGAGATAGATGTCGTTTCAAAAAATTTGCGAAGCCAGGCTATGGCGCCTCCGACACAGGTACCCCTTCGAGCCACCCACGCGTGTAAAGAGATGAGACGAATGATGGGTTCGTTTCGATTGAATCCATTCTGTGTGACGGGTAATGCTGAGAAGGGGGACCGAGGTCTGACTTGGTGCGGTGAGAAGCCACATGCATTGGACGTGGAGCCTGTGATGTTCGAATGGGAGTTGGTTGGGTATGATCCTGGATTCAAAGACTCGGAGTCCGGGCCGCCTGAACCGTTTGATCTCGGACAGCTCAGGCCGTTCTCACCAGAGTTTGAAGTCGAACCTGAAGCAGTGGAAGAGGAAGAAGAAGTGAACGACTCGAGTAAGTTTACCCTTTTGACTTTGACTTTGAAAGTTGACTTTGAAACAGACTGTGCCCCATATGCGTACTATCCCCCAGCTTACACGTACAGTTCCATCCAAAACCAGGCATACATTGTGCCTGATGTGATTCCTCGCCAAGTTCGAGTCATAAAACGAAACCTTCAAGTGTTTCCAACGCCTGCGAGTCTGATCGCAAGTACTTATACATACTGATTACGTAGAGTGTGGCTGTGCTATTGGTTATTTACTACTTACCCTAATGTCACTGAAATGTTGCGTACTTTATTGACTCCGCTGCGTTCCAGGTTCGACATCTCACCGCTTTCTCCTCGCTCGGCGCCATTGCCTCCCGACAATGACGACGAGCTCGCCCCAGAGGACTTTGCGCGCGACGTCCTCATACAACTCATGCGCAATTCTGTCGACAACCTAAAGTCGGCTGAGAATGCCACTGCACGCGACGAAGTTGGTCTCTGAATAGCGCTCGAACTCATGCTCACAAGGTCTAATAGGTTCTCACAGAAATCCAGCGCATAATGTTGCAGGAATCCCGCACAAAAGACGTGTTCCGCGAACTCGACGGCTTTCTCGTTCTTATGAGCGTTCTTTCCGCAATACAAGCCTCGGACGAGATGCAGCAGGTCCTCGAGGGGACAAGGTTGGTTTTTATGATTCTCTCAGAGGCCATGCACGAACACTATCAGAACGAAGAGTACTTTGCCGTCTCTGTAGGCTACGAATCTCTCGCTCATGCTTTGTACGCACTCGTTTCAGATCCCAGGACAGTCGACGAGTCAATGGGATTCCTTTTATCCCTTGCACTGCACGACTTTGCCTTGTCAGGACTGTTCACAACCCTACGCCGTCTATCAGAAGACGACATTGAACTCAAACTCACAGAGTTCCAGCCTCGTCTCGGCCTTATTCACCGTCCAGGTGCAATAGCAGTCCTATGGTCATATATTCCCCATCTCTACGCTACAGACGCCTCCATGCGTTACGCCGTGTTCAAACTCTTCGAGCTCCTCTCCCAGAAATCCCACAGAAACCATGCCCTCCTCAGCACCCTCGGCCTCGTCTCCCCTCTCCTCCAATACTGGACCCAAGTCAAAAACGGCTCGGGCTCGGAGAAAGAACGATATGTCCTCCAAAAGCTTCTGAAGCGTCTTTTAGAAATGGGTGCTACAACCGCGGACGCGAGGTTAATCTTTCAACAAGCTGTCAGAGAAGATGATACATTAGACCCCGACGTCCTTGATATCGTTCGGGCAGGTATCAAATCGCGCTGGTTAGAGCACATCTCAATGGAATCTCGGGCCCGACTCGTTATCTCACAGGAGCATGTTAAAGGCTTACCTTCTACCGGGTTTACTTTCACCGTAAGACCACTTTTTCCACATCGGTCCGTTGTGCTAAGGATCTGGTCCTTTAGATGTGGCTCTGGATCGAAAACTATCCTAAAGAAACCCACACTCTGTTCACTATTCGCGTTCCTTCTCGTAACCTCATTGTGGTTAGTCTACGTCAAGATGGTCATCTTCAACTGCTTAGTTCTGCAAACCGCGATATCGTTGTTTTGGAGCATAGTATGATTCCCAAGGCCCGCTGGACCCATTTTGCTTTCGTGCATTATCCCCAAAGGGATAAGGCCTCTTCCAATCGTACCATCCGTAGGTCAACTCTTTGTCCTTTGTGCAATAGCGCTGAAAAGGCCACTAGGCATCTTCCTCGACGGTGCACTAACCGAATCCCTCAACTGGACATACCCCAGACCCGAAACCTCCCACCAAACGATCGAATACCTCTTGGGCGACGACGCATCCGAAACAAAATTCAGCTGGTGTCTCGCCTCTGTCCATCTACTCTCCATCCCCCTCGTCGACGATATCCTTCGGTTGATACACCACCTCGGCGCAAGATACTCTGGAAACTTTCAGGACCCTGGGTTGATCAATTTCTTGACGTATGAAGCTACCACCTCGATAAATATCTTTTTGTTTAATGTCGGTGGGACCACTTCTACCAACGGTACTACAACTGCAAAAAATGGCAAAACCACGATCAAACCACCGGTGGATTCATTACCACTAATGAAAGCTGCCCGTGAAGGCCTCTCAATCCCCCAATCCACAATCCTCTTCTCCCTAGTTCCTGTCTACGCACCCAAATCAGGAAGACCTGCTGGACAGGTTCTTTTGGGTACTACCCCCGGGATGGCGGCAGGAGGATCGGACGGTGTTTGGAACGTTTATGGAGATGTGGTTGTTATCAAGGCTGCTACAATTGATATGGCACTTTGGAAGATTGGAGGAGCGGCGGTGGGGTTGAGGTTGGTCCAGTTGGCTAATGTGCGTCATTATTCTTTCAACGTTTCTCCTTATGTCTTGTCTGTCTTAGACTCCACATGAACTATCAAGAGCGATTGGTGTGCTGATAGATGGGTTGAAGAACAGTTGGCAGAATTCAGATGATATGGAGAGGTTGAGGGGGTATGAAGTTTTGGCTGACATATTGAGGACAAAGGCTCATCTCGTCAATATGACGACTTTCGAGACCGTATTCGAGTTTTTGGGGGTTAGTTTCCGGTCGCCAGAGTACGTTGTCCTTCCCCTCCTCCTCTTTATCTCCGCTCTGACGTGTCTGGGATAGGCAATCGACCATAGTCAACGTCTACGCCTACAAAGCCCTCGCACTGGATTTCGAACTGTGGTCAAGAACGCATCCTGATATCCAGCGTGTTCATCTTGAACAGTTCCTTACTGCCCTTCGAACAAGTCGGTTCAAAAAGTATAACTCCCGACAACCATTTGCCAAGATGGGACTTGTGAGGAGGTTCCTCTTTGTACTACAGACGAATTGGTACCACCATGATATGCTACGACACTTGGTTGATACTCTCAAGATTATTACTCAAGCCAACTTCTCTAGAGATGATGCTATCAAGCCTTTGGTGACGTATCTCGCTGCGAATCTGCATGATGGTACGTTAAAATTCTTTTATAAATGATCCGCTTGCTCAGTATTATGAATAATAGAAGGGTCAGTCGCTGCTTCCCCAGCCTCTTACGTCTCCCGAATAGACTATAAAGACGTTCATGAAAAGGCTGAGATGGTGTTGGACCTCTTGACCTCGACACTATCCATCCCAGTCCTCTACACCAAATTCACGACTACACTCCCTCTAGCGCGCATCTGCTTGCTTTTGTTGGGAGACAGACCATCTCCATATATCGCTTCACAGATTTTGACCATCATTGCGATCAGCATGAATGTGACGGTTTCGTTCTCGAGAAAGTTTGAACTTATCAGTGGGTGGAGTGTTTTGAAGACTGTTTTGCCGTCTTGTTGGGATCCCGTTGTTCATGAGGCCGCGCTGGACGTTTTGCTTGGACGGGTTCATCGGCAGAGCAGTCAGGCCAATGGGAATGGGAGTGCTAAACCGGCGTTGACGACGAATGAGATTGTTTGTCCGGCGATTGTTCCGACGATTTTGGCCGCGTTGCAAACTGGGTTGGTTGCTGCGGGGAACAATTGTCAGGCGTCAGGTAATCCCCACAATTTATCTCATCTTTTTATCTTTTTTTGATGGGTTCTGCAGATGAGAGTTACTCGACCGCAGCAGAATCGACGATGGAAGTCTTGGTCGAAGAGTTGATCGATTTGCATACCTCAAGCGCGGCTTTTCGTCAGATTTTCGAGTCTCAACAGACGACTAAACTGTTTGTGGATGCGTATAAGCGGTTTGTGCAAAAAGTCGCTTCGGTGGAGGTTAACCAAAGGACAATGCGTTTGATTGAGAAGCTTAATCATCTGGGGTTGGCTTTGGCTTTGGATAATGCTGTCGCTGGTTCACAAAAACGGGAGGTGTGTCTTTCTTGCTTTGGATGCCTTTGTCGCTGATGAGCTGGTAGATACTGGATACGCTACGGGTCGCCGAAGCTGTGTTGAACCCCTCTGCGGAAAAGACGATGATTGATCCTGGGCTTGTTGCTGACACGAGGTCTATTCGACAACGTATAGCTTCCGTACGCTTGAGTATACAAGTTGGCGAGAGGACCGTTATCAAGACTATTACCCGAAGTGTTGATTGGCGAAAGAGTATCCAAGTATCGGAACGGAAACGGTTAAGGAAAAGCATTCTAGATTTGTGAGTCCGCCTTCAGGTTATGATCGTTATCTCATTGTTGCTTGTAGACGAGAAGATCGACGTCAAATTTCTCGATTGTATGACTGGACCATTTTTCTTACATCTGAGCGGGGCTTATGGCAACGACATGAAACGCAATTGTGGCGATTAGACGAGACCGAGGGGCCTCATAGAATCCGGTATTGATTTGTCTTAACCTTTTCGAGTTTGTCTCATCTGGCTACTAAGGAAAAAGCTAGAGCCTCAATGTGAAAAGCCTGCGTCAAGAGTAGAGACTACTCAGGAGCCTATACGGGCAATACAGGCCCCAGAAGCAGAAACGAATTCCCTCTTGCAAGTAGAGATACCTCCATGGAATGAGAGCTACGAAATTTCTAGCACAGAGATTGAGGGTATGTTGTTCGATTGTCTCTGCTACACTCTAAACACCATCGTATTCATAGATCGTCAACTTGCAGAGGACATTGTAGAAGACAAACATCTCCGAGTCAGACATGAACTGGAACCAGGAGATGTCATTGATGCCATAGCTACGGTTGCTCGTGTTGCAGGTGTCGACAGTTCTCGTACGTGCTTTTTGATTCTTCATATCCTTTCGATAATGTTGGTGCAGCCGGCTTATTCATCCTCGGTCGTTCACACCTCTACATGTTAGATGGGTTAGTGCAGAGTGAGGATGGCGAAGTCATAGAAGCCAAGGAGGCACCGAGAAGGCTATTCTTCGTCCCTGGTAGCATTGTAGAGCTCGATGGTCCACAAAAGGCTCAGAGATGGTGTGTCGGCTTAACTTCCTCCGCCAAACTCAATTGTCTTGCAGGGCGCATCATCAAATTGCTAGTTTCAGTACCAAGACCTTCCTTTTCCGTGATGTTGGGTATGTATCACTGGCGTGACAACTATAGCGTCCTTACTGTCACAGTCTTGAACTCTACTTCAAAGACAGCCGATCGCTACTCATCGTGTTTCTCGAGAAGGAAAAACGAGCTGATGTCGAACAAAAGCTCACCACCATCATCGGTCGAACTGATGCTCTGTTGACTCCCGGTCCACAGAGAACGCCCAGATTGGGAAAGCTGGGCGTCAAACTTGGCTTCCGAGAAGACGAGCTTGCAATAGCACAACACAAGTGGCAAGCACGAGAAATCAGCAACGTAAGTGCTCGCTGTAGCGTTTGATTGACTGACTGTCCCGTAGTTTACGTATCTTTGTATTCTCAATCAAGTCTCTGGCCGTACACCAAGCGATGCCACTCAGTATCCCGTTTTTCGTAGGATATGTCTGTTCTTCTCGGCGTCAACTCACATTCAATAGCTTGGGTTCTGAAAGATTACACCTCTCAAACACTAGAACTCTCCTCTCCAGATGTGTACCGCGAGTGAGTATCTTGTTTACCTCTACGGAGCAAGCCCAACACTCTTTTCAGTCTCTCAAAACCCATGGGTGCAATGACTGATGTTCGTCGTGAAGCTGCTCAAACACGCTACCAAAGTCTGCAGTCTGTTGAAGAAAAGCCATTCCATTACGGGACCCATTTCAGTTCTTCAATGATCGTTTGCCACTTCCTAATCAGGATGGCTCCATTCACCAACATGTTCAAAACTTTACAGGGTGGCGACTGGGACTTGCCTGATCGGTTGTTCGTGTGCGTTTTATAGACGGTTGTCTTGGTACGTGCTGACGCCAACCCGCAAGTGATATTGCAAGAGCATACGAATCTGCTGCTCACGATGTCCGCGGAGATGTTAGAGAGCTGATCCCCGAGTTCTTTACCTGTCCTGAGTACGTGGATTCGCGCTATGTACGTTCTATTCTAACCTTTCCAAAGGTTCCTTGAGAATTCAGCCAATCTTGATTTTGGGGTGCAGCAGAACAATGGCGAACGTATCCATGATGTCAAGCTCCCGCCATGGGCTCGACAAGATCCTCTTCTCTTCGTCACCATGAACCGACGCGCCTTAGAAAGTCAGTATGTCAGCGACCGTCTACCAGAGTGGATCGACCTCATCTGGGGGTGCAAACAAGGCGATCCGGAGGCGCTAAATGTGTTCCACCCATTATCCTACGAGGGTGCCATAGGTTTGTTCGCATTTAGGCCTGCAAGTCAACGCTCACCATCTTTCAGACCTGGATAGCATTACTGACGATCTTGAGAGAGAGGCTACTGTTGGGATCATCCACAACTGTACGTACTGTTCCTCAATGCATTGTCAACCGTCTCATGTCTCCAAAGTTGGTCAAACTCCTAGAAAGCTATTCACCACTCCCCATCCCAATCGGTTCACCCATGGGCCACTGACCCTTC
>QLOY01008949.1:0-15705 GCA_003313965.1 Megacollybia marginata
CTGTTCATATAAAGAAGTTAAAAGTTCCCACAGTCACAGCTTGCCTAATTTAGGCATGTTCCCTTCACCATGCAACCACATCAAAATTCTACATCTGTTCATATAAGGAAGTCAAAAGTTCCCACGGTCATGGCCTGCCTAATCTGGGCATGTCTCCTTGATGGCTTCAAATGGACATCACCATTGCATCCACATCAAAATTCTGCATCTGTTCATATAAGGAAGTCAAAAGTTCCCACGGTGATGGTTTTCCTAATCTGGGCATGTCCCAATCTAGCCATGTCTCCTTGATGGCTTCAAATGGATGTCACCATTGCAACCACATCGAAATTCTGCATCTGTTCATATAAGGAAGTCAAAAGTTCCCACGGTGATGGCTTTCCTAATCTGGGCATGTCCCATGATGCATCTTCAATGGTTTCTATTATTAGTGTTTTCATTATCTATGAAAAATGCCTGGTCAATATCTATTATTAGTGTTTTTTATTATTGTGTACCGAAAATAGATTTGCCAGCCTGCCGTGTTCTGCCATGCCATGCCATGATGCCGGATACCTGCCAGGCTGACATTTTGGCTGGTACGACAACCCTGCCAAAGTTATCATGAATCTATGCAAAAGCCTTCTGATGACTTATTGAAAATCTATGCATAAGGCTACGACAAGTTATCGTAATCTATGCATTAATCCTACTGAATCAGCTGAGAGTCCTCTTCAGATACTTCGGCCTCTATGTCCACGAAGCGGGTTGCATCCAAGCGCCTACGTTTGTGTTGGTGGGTCTTCATATCGTTAACCTATACAGAAAAAGCAATCAATCTGTGTTCTGGAGAGCGAAGAGGAGAACGAAGAGGTCGAAAAGTCAATAAGTCACGTGTAATAATTCATAACGCGACGAGAGTTGACGACGCGATTACTCAAGCTCAACTCTATCAACCTCTTAACACTACCAGCTTCATGCAGATCTTCGTGCAGTGTCTTTATCTCTAATATATGTATCAATAACTTATCACTTGAAAATCTCCTGATGCAACTTCGCCCTTATTTCATTCAAGATTATACCGAGTGTTGACGCGTTAGCTTCTGGACAGGATGAACCATATACTGTACCATTTTGAGCAGTTCGGCAGCCACTGTGACCTGTGACACACTGTCCGAACTGGAGTGCCCGGCAGATGGCCTTGGGACCTGTGACCTGCTGAAAATTTCGGCAGATCAATAGAATTACAGCATAAATGTACCATTATAAGTAGAGTATACAAGCAGTGTGGACCATTGAAGCACTTAACAGTAGCTTCTCAGTCATGTGGGAAGCAGACACTATATTAAGTGGGGAACCTAAACGCAAGCCTGTCAAACAAAAATAGATTGATTGTGCATCACTGGACAGCCTAGAAAGCAATAGAGACGCAAATCACATTTAACAATTGTTTTCTGCTCAAAAGCAAGATATATATAGGTGTGACCACCTATCTGAACCGTCCGGCAGAACCCTATGTGACCTGTAACTGCCACAAAATTTTGGCAAACTATTTTGAGTGTGACGTGTGACCTGCTGAACTGCTCGAAATGGTACAGTATATATACTGCTATAGATATACAGGACACGATGGTTATGGTAGCATGCACATTAACCCTTCCAATACACGTACCAACTATTGATATTCGGTAGATTGAGTTAAGTAGCAGTGGGGTCGAGGTATTTGTGTTCTCTGTATAATGGAGCTCTCCAGTATATGACGGAGAGCGTACTTCAATGGGTTTGGCACCCGCTGCAACGATGTCGGCGAGAGAGGTAAAAAGCGTACTATGTAGTCGGTATGTTAGGACGATTGTTGAGCGCTGTGAGATTGGAATCGAGCTACGTCAGTTGCTCTGTCATAAATCCTAAACCTCCGTTGCCTCTCGACGCGAATAGCATGCATCGGGACAGCCGACGACGACTGGATGCTAAGGAACTGATGTGTATACCTGCATTCCAGTCATCACCAAAAGTGTTGGTCCCTGACCTGGCAGTCTGGGGTATCATCAGGGTAAGTATGGCTAGAGTGGGCCAGATCTAGTAGTGGGATGGCAATGTAGGTACAAGGTATTGTACAATATTGCTAGGCAATACAACCTGATTGCAAGCACACTGCCTGATCTGGCCCAACCTGGCAATCTATATGCCTGATCTGGGTCAACCTAGCAATCTATATGCCTGATCCAGACACTATCTGGCCAGATAAGAGCCTGATCTGGGTCAACCTGGCAATCTATATGCCTGATCTGGACACTATCTGGCCAGATAGGAGCTATATCAGGCCCAACCTGGCATTTGATACCCTTCTCTAGGTCAACCTGGCATTATGTCAAGTTTCCCAGAGAAACATATTCTGGCCAAAGTGCAGCAAGACTGTCAAAAAGCGATGTAAAAAAATAACATTGATGGCAACAAGAAGTTTTGTACACCACAAATTGCCAATTTAATTTTTTGAAGACCATACTCAACTCTGTAGATACACGTGGTATGTATCAAACCCACATGCACATCTACTCACCATTATCATTCTGCAATCTAGATGAAGGTAAACAAAGTAGTACGGTGACTAGAGTCAAAGTCTAGATCTGTAACATGTTCCTTCTCATACAGAAAGGCCAAGGGGCCAGTGTTGGTCTCATATAGCCTACCTCGGTATCTGCAATGATTGTTTGGTATGGGAGACACTAGATCTCAACCAATATCTGCTTGCTTTCAGAGACTTGGAGTGGTGGCAACATGCCATCTTATTCTATGCTTCTAAGTAGGGATGCACTATTTATCAAGGCAGATTATAAGACGTTCGAACTGATTCTCTATAAAGACTTGTTGTTTCAAGTCTGAACTGAGTATGGTTATCTTTTAGCTGCAATACCAACTCCATGACAACACTTTGTTTAGAGTCTGCAGGACATTGTGAATGTATTTGAGTGGTGAGTCAAAATTGTTAATAGACAGAGTCAGATCTCTTTCATTCTCTCTTTGGGATTATCACAGGCAACTCCCCCTTGGTGAGTACCGTGTCATCTTTCAATTGACTGACATATCTATCAGGCTCATAGCCACCTGCAAACCGAATATCATATTTCTTCACCAAGGTCGCAATCACGAGCCGCATCTCGCGATATGCAAGTTGTTCATTGGAAACCAATGATCAGGGCAGAAACTGTCTGGAGATGGGGAGAAATAACGTGTGTTGCAAAAAAGGGCATAAACAGGGATGCAAACGCCCGTGTTCGGAGGTATGACTTTGTGTATTGTTGAGATCGGGAAAAAGAGTCATGAGAAAGACGCTACCTTTCAGAAATAATACTTTCTACTTTGGACCATCGTTGAAGCATTGAAAGGAGTGGTGGCATGAGACGGAGTGTCTCGTGTCTGTAAGTGATACATGTGAATCAAGGAAGTATCCACAGTCCACAGCACGTACATGCACGCATTCAGATAAGGCAAATCCGCCAATTTAACTGGATCATGAATATCCTCATCCCGATCGAAAGCGTTCTTTATCTCTTTCCGCAGATGTTCGAGCGCTTTAGGATAGCGTCGGAGATGATAAAACACGCCTGTGATAGTCGACGATGTTGTATCCGAAGCAGTTACTATGGAGCTCACTATGCAGACTGAGTTGTTTCAAAGAGGGAGGTTTGCCAACTGATAGATCTTCCTTCGACCTAGAGTTCCAAATTTGTAAGGTCAATACCCTCAAAAGTAAAAAAAATGAAGTTACTCACAAAATGATGGAATAAATCGTGAGCTGTGGAGCCATTATGGAGACGATCCTCTTCAGAAAATCGGCGGAAGCGCATGACTTCCTCTCCAACAGGTAGTATTGTTAGCAATTTGCCTATCCACGGAATGTGAAACAATGGAGCAGAAGTTCTTAAAAAATATCTTTGACAAGACAAGCACTTACCACAAATTATCAAGCAGGATACTCCACAACCCATTTTGATCGCTACCAGCCTTCATCATTTCGAACCCCCCCCGAAGCTAGTAGACATAGTTAGAGGTGGAGTCTTTGCATGAGTGCACATACACAAGATCTCCCATCAAGTCAAACCTGGGTTTCAAGGGTTGATATTTGAGGGACTCGAGGAACTGAATGCTTACTTGTAGTAGCTGATCCACTTCCCAAAATCTATAGAATTTATCACTGGCTGCCGTCAGACTAAGAAAGGACAGGAGGTAAAACATATGCGATTATTCAAAGCAGAGAGACCCCCATCAAATGCTCGAATAGACTCCGGAACAGGCGGTTTCAAACTTTATTTCGGCTATGAATGCCGGTCGTTTTCGGGATTTTGGTAGTAGGATGGTGGGTAAATCGTTGACGAAAAGAGAGGACGAAACCTATTTTATTCCAGTCGTCCGTGCAGAAGTTGATGAGGGGAGAAAACACAGCTCGATATCCCCATATCCTAAATCCGTATACACACCTTCGAGATCTCCGAACAGAACCAAAGTCGAGGTGTACCGCTCCCGAATGAGATCCTTGAACCTCTTTACTCCAATCAACGGGTGGTTGGGAGGTTGGATCCAAGACGACCGAGTCGATGCCATGGTATTTGACAATTTTGGTGAGGAAACACAGAAAGAGTGGTCGTTGGAGAAGATGGCGATCTCGATGAGTAATAAGTATGGAAGATAGGAGATTGTGCTAAAGAAGTCTACCATGAGAGTTATTTGTCAGTTAGGTGCTATCAGGGGCGGAGACGATACCTGGTGTAGCTCCGCCATGCTATACGTTAAGCGGTTCCTGTGTAAGTTGCTGTATGTCGACAGTGAATATGTGTCACATCACACACGTGACTTTGTTGATCCCTGCTTCCTGCTTCCATCTCGGCCACGTCTTTGTCCATTCCTCCTCACTACTACCATGGCCAAACGACTTCGGACTAACGACAACGACAACGAAGATACCTCTTCCAAACCAGCCTTGGGGTTCCGGGGATGGCTACCCTTGAAGTTGCGAGGTGCGCACTAGGGTGATCTTTCCTGAAAAAGATGTATGAATGCAGGTGAAGCTTACCGTCATTTTCTTCTCAAACATGTGCTGATTGATGGGAGGATTCTTGATATCATGGGAGGCCGCCTCACGATTTTGGCCTTAGGTTTCGTGTCGTGTCACACACGTGACTTTGTTGATCCCTGCTTCCTGCTTCTATCTCAGCCGCGTCTCTGTCCATTCTTCCTCACTACTACCACGGCCAAACAACCTCGGATTGATGACAACGATAACGAAGACATGACTCTGCGCAAGAAAAATTGATCCCCCCGCTTCAATCACGTCTGACGAGCTGTCTGCAAATTCGCAAGCAATACAAAAGAACACGTCGAGAAGAGGCCAAGGTTAGTCAGTTGAAGGATAAGAAGGCTCGTAAAGCCAGAAAAGCACAGAAAGAGGTGCTGTTGAGGTACGTCTCCCCTTAGCAAATCCTTCTCAGCTGCCTACAGCGACGTTATGTTCTCTATCGTTAACGAACTATTCCCCCTGTTTGTAACCGTCGCATCGAACATGATTCAAACTCCTCCCTCTGCCGAAGCAGTGCTCTCAAGAGAGCCTCGTTCCTTGGGGAAACCTTTTCTTCGCAGCGATCTCCAACTTCCACCGGAGGTCGTACCCACTGACAAAGACGAGCGAGAGGAATCTATGGTGGAAAGCCAAGAAATGGGTGTACGCCATGTTGAATAGACTATTCCTCCGGTAATTCGTCTTATCTTTTCGTTCTCGCTTCCCACTGACGATTGATATACAACTACGGAAACCCTTCTCAGCTGCCTAAAGCTCTCAGGAAGACCTATGCACCTTTGCGAATCACTTTGCAGCAGTTTTTGCTCCTCAAATTCTCAACACTTTCTTGCACCAAGTCGAGCTCTTTGTCCGTGGCGAAGCGTGGGTCAGTCAAAAAGTAATATACCAAATCCTTACTTTCCTCACTGAATGGTTCGTCTTCGCTTTCCTGCTCTATTCCATTCCGACCTTTCTTTCTCAGCCTGAAACCGAAGGCGATGTGGGTGCTGATCAAACCACACTTTGAGACGTTGCTGGAGAAGTTTGTGTTCCCCCGCTTAGTGTTCTCAGAAGTGAAGAACACTCTTTGGGAGAATGATCCCGTTGAATTCGTTCGGTTCGCTATTGGTAGGTATTTCGCTTCTTCACGACTATGATCTCAACCATTATAGACGAATACGAATCCTCTACGACCCCAGCTGCAGCTGCAGCAACCTTCCTCCTCGGCACAGCAAGCAACCGAACCAAGTCCACCTTCGGCCTAATCCTGTCGTTTGTGCACAAGCGCATTCTCAAGTACATACCTTTCTCGTCCGCAAAGCAAGCTAAATAACTTTGTTCAGCCAAGCCTCACTTGAAGAATGCTACGCCGCCCTGTCTACAACACACATCCTTACCCCCTGGATCCTTCGCCACCCAGGAGCCGGACCCGTCGCAGAAGATGTCCTCATAACGCACGTTATTCCCTCTTTCACATCCCCAGAACCTTACATCTGGATGGTCGCATCTGAAGTCATTGGGGGTGCAATCTCAGCTAGATTCAAGTTCTCCGATGCAGAGGTGTTGGAGAAGAGTTTCAGAGCTGTCGCGGGTTCCCGTTAGAGTACAAGCAGATGCGGTTCCTCGACGGTTTGTCTGAAAAGGGAAACAAGGGATTGTTGTGTACGTAGATGATAATACAGTTTTGTCCTCTACATGTGAGATGATATTGTATATCCTCATTGATACATTAGACTTGAAATGGGCAACAGTGCCAGGGTTGGTCTAACTGGCCAGATGTACCAGGTCATGTGACTCTAGGGAATATGTCACAGCTCAAGCCCATTCTTCCCAGATGTCCCAGATCATGTTCATACTTGCCAGATGTCCCAGATTAGGGTCAATCTGGCAAAACCAGCCTGATCTGGCCCATCTGGCAATACCAATATGATATGGCCATCTAGGAGCCAGAGTCCAGATCCGCTTATAGCCTCTTGCCCAATCTGGCAATACTTACTTCATCTGGGCAGATTGGGCCTGTCCCTGGAGGATTAGGGACCAACACTTTTGGTGATGGTAGGTATAGCATACGCACCAAAAACGTGTACGGCGTGCAGAGTTTTTGCGCTAGCGATGGTCGTGGTACGATAACAGGAGTAGAAAAAATCACGTGTTGTCGGTCAAGTTCACTTGATCCGAATCGAGTTGCCGCGCCAAATATAGTACACGGTTCGTCTTACTCCAGCCTTCAGGTGAGCTGTCTCAAATTCTTTCATACTGTACGTTGCACAGCAATACGGCGCACAAGACTCGGAACTGCCACTTGATGGCCCATTAGCATCATGTAAGTACTCCAACTTATTTAACATTCAAAATAGTGAGCTGTCAAGCATGTCAAGCCCAGGTGGTCACTCAGAAGTCATTCTTGATTCAATTTGTGTCAGTAAAGCACGTATATAAATATAAAATCAGAAATGCGGTTCTTGGGTTTACCTCAGAGACTTGCTCGAGACTAAGTACTAAGTACGAGTATGGGGCATCCCCAAAAGGTCTGAGTCCACTGAGCTTGAGAGGTGACCACAATTGTATCAGCAAGGGGTAGCCTCGTTCCTAGGCGGATCCGAGACTTGGAGCTCGTCTACTTAGTACGAACGGAGGTAAGCAAGAAGACTTGTCACTTGTGTTACGTTGGTGTTGACTCACGTGATATAAAGTTATTTTTTCCGAAGGACCTTCATGTTCTTCGACCTGAATGTGCCTGTGCCTAGTCTATCAACCCCGTCAAAGAAAGGTAAAGGAAAGCAGCCTCAAGCCTCGGCGTACACGCCAGCCCAATTAGCAGCCATAGACGCCAAACTCGATATCCTCATCCATTGTGCGTACTTTGGTTTGTATCCAGCCAGGTCTAACGATTCGAGAAGTAGGATATACTGTGATTGCATTTAACCAGACTGTGCATAAGAAAATAGACCCAAAGCTGCATCCAAATGTACTGGACGCCCTCCTAGCCCAACTCAAACCCAGAACAGGAATCGTCTTTCTAAAAAGACTTACCATTGTCCTAGACGAGGGCAGCGAGAAGGGATTTGGTTTGGTAAGGTCTCCATATTTTTTGCTAATCAACTAAGGGTATACAAGATAACAGCCAACACCCCCTTCTTCAATTCTTATGATATTCTAAGTCTAGTCCCCACAACCCAACCCACACTTTTATCGGCTTGCCTAACCCACAGTCTACCTTCCCAACTCACAGCTCATGTAATCTCCCTTCCCTTGACCCTCCCTCGTCTCGGATTCCACCTCAAACACACCTTGATCCGTACGGCGATTAAAAACGGCGCAGTCTTCGAAATCGGCTATGTCGGTGCTCTAGGCGGCGAATCTGACCCTGTCCTAGTCGATGCTGGGGCCGCTGAGACTGGGACAAGTGCCAAACGAAATTGGTGGGCTGCCGCAAGGGAGGTCATCCGTGTTACGAAAGGGAAAAGTATACTCGTGAGTTCGGGTGTGGTTAATGATTCGGATTTGAGAGCGCCTAGGGATGTTGCTAATCTGTACGTCCTCCCTCCATACCCCCTTTTGCCACAGACTAACTCTTTGGGTAGGATCACGTTGTTGGGGTTACCACAAGACGCTTCACATGGGTGCTTAACTGCAGTTCCCAAATCGTTGGTCTTCCGTGCTTGTTTGTTCTTCCTTTCTCTCCTTGTGCTCGTGCTAACGAAATCCTATTTACAGCCACACGCAAAACCTACCGTGCAGTTCTCTCGGAACCAAGACTAGTCATTCCAGAAGGCTTCTCCGTCGCTCCTACGCAAGAGCCTCCCGCACCTTTACCTGCGCCTGTAGCCGCAACCGCAGCAGAAGATACCACGATATCAACACCCTCAATCTCAGAAGCAGGAGGGACAAACCAAACCCAGAAGAAGCGCCCTCGTGACGAAGCAGGTGGTGAAAACTCATCTGGGGGTAAGAAGAAGAAACGAAAAAAGAACAACAATAACGCACCGGCTCAGGGGAAGTAAACATGTGTATGTAATGTTCAGCCCCTCTTGATAAGCTATTCCTGACTTTCTTATCAGATATGGTGAATGTGTCTTGTCTTATCTTGTACGCCCTGTCAAAATGCTACGTTGCCGATATCTCTCCACGATCTTGTGTGCGCATTTAGTTGATTTGAGGTGACCTTTGGGGTTGGGATATTAATTCTCCTAATAGAAGAAATGGGAGATGGCTAACCGCCAGCCAGCTCGGCGTCTCGGCGTACGGACCTGCATCAAGCGCAATTTAGTCGAGTGATAAGCGCAGATAGAATTCTGCGTTAGTTGACCCCGAAGAAACCCTCGGTACTCTGCTCCGTGTTTGTCCTCCTGGACTTGCGTTAACGAAATTCTGTGCAGCAGCTGCGCCGTTCTTCCTATATAAGGTTACTCTACACCCGCATCTACATCCGTGTCTGCAGCTGAAAATACCGCGTCATTCCCCTCCGTTTGATACGGAAGTCGAGGAGGGCCCTCGTGACGGAACAAATCACTTCCCTATGCAGCGAGATACGCGTGTTGCGCTTTCTTGCAATTACCCTATCAATCAAAACGTTACATCGCCGATATCTCTCCTTGGACTGGCATGCGCACGTCCTCAAGATCTGTAGTAGTATTTTCTCGTCTTTCTGGGGTCAGCAGCTACCCGATAGTCGACAGCCGACAGACAGGTACCGGCTCTTCACTCTAGAACGGCTTGGCGCATGGACTTGCGATCCAACTCTCCGAAACACCGCTCTCCATGCAACGATATCTCTCTCCTTCCCATAGGTACACCATTGGTCTGAGAGGGTTTCAGTATAGTATGACGCCATTCCTTCCACCTGTCAACTCAATCCCAAAACCAAATCAAGCGCAATTCAGTGCGAGTGATAAGCGTCTCACAATCAGATGTATATCGGAGGTCAACTTGAATCCGATAGGCCGAGAACTCTCCTTCATATGCCAGCGAACCCCATAGCGTCATCTTGGCTCTCACCGAGAATTCACCCCTTTCGACGTTATTCGCGCCCTTCGGTGAATTCTTCCAGTTGTTTCTCGGATGATTCTTTAACGGGGTGCGTATCGACTTATTTCGGGTCTTGTTAGATGTGGGGGTATTTTTGTGTAGGCTCGCCTCCCAGGCGGCTCCGTCATTCCACACGGTTAAAATTCGATCAATTAGATAACCGAGGTATGTCTGTTTCCCCGACCATCTGTTCAGTAAAGATTGGGTTGGATAGACTTGGGTTGTTCTACAAGCTCTGATTCTTCAGGACCTACGCAGATTGCTTGGAGATTGGGTTTAGAAGGGGAAGTCTTTGCTTATTCTCTTCGGATTGAACTCAATTGAGCTAGGTACTCAAGTGCCTGTCCGAGAACAGACCCCTCGTGAGCTTCGGATGGAAGCTTTACTCTTTTTTCTCGGAGCAACATTCCGCGTAGATTGGTACTTATTCAGGCAAGTATGATAACGAATAAATACTACGACTGAAAAAGTCAGACTCGCAGACTATAGCACCCCCACGAAAGGTCAAGTCATGTCATCGGACTCATCGATATCCGGCATCGCAGCGGCTGTGCTAGCTCCTACCACTTCTTCTCTGGATAAAACCCTTCGAATGGCCAGAGCCACAGAGTATCCCCATCAAGTCTGGTTCTTCCTCGCAGCACTCCTCGCCCTCGTTGCCTTTTTCCAATACAGCTCATTGTTGTTTGCAAGGCTCACAACACGATGGACTCGCCCGCGTGCCGATGCTGAAACCCCAAAGCGTAGTCAATCACTATCATGGAGACGTCTCCCTTCCGCCCTCACGAACACCTTCCGAATCATCGCTTTTCGATGCACAGTTAACATCGGGGAATCATATTCCATCAGTCTAGCCGAAGTGGCACTTACTTGCATGTATATTATCGCGCTTTTTACTTGGGATTTTATCAATAGTGAGTATAACCCACCAGATGTCCATTGATGTTCCGGGTCTAAATGGTTCTTTTCCAGCAACGGATACATTAGGACATAAACTCAGTATGCAATATTGGGGTAGTCGTACCGGTGCACTAGCGATATCGCAATTCCCTCTTATTACTGTCCTTGGAACGAAAAATAATGTTGTTTCGGGTGCGTGTGGTTTCATCTGGCAGATTCGGGGAGGTACTGATCGTCGTTAGCTATTACGTTGGTTAGCTATGATAAGGTGGTTAGATTTTGACGTCTTTTACGATCACTGAATCTGTGATAGCTGAACTATTTACATCGCGCGGCCGCAAGAGTGGTGTTCATTTTAATCTGGGTACATGCTGGTTCGAAGGTATGGGATGTCTTTTCGTTTCGAAATGATCATTCTCAGTCTCGTTCATAGATTTCTTCTGGGTAGGTGAAAATCGTGTCTTTTAGATTGCTTCTAACACGCACGAAGCTTGGGTACCTCGATCGACGAAACATTCGTTCGCATGGGATTAGTGGCCGCTACTTCTTTTACAGTATTAGTCGTCGTATCAATCCGCCCTATCCGCGCCAAGCAGTACGAGTTTTTCTTTTACACGCACTTTGTCTTGGTGTTGTAAGTTTAGTTTCAATCTCTCAACTCGTGGGACTGACCTACTGGCCAGAGTCATTCTGCTTTCAGTCTACTACCACAGCCTCGAGTTCAAGCTCGACAAGTATGTTTGGCCTTCATTTCTTATATGGGGTCTAGATCGTCTTATTCGCGGTCTACGTATTCTCATCTTTAACTTTTTCCGATCAGATACTCTCGATGCCAGGACAGAGCTTGTATCAGAACAGTTTGTCCGCATTACTCTGAAACGTCCATCACACTTCCATTGGTCGCCAGGACAGACCGCATACCTAATAACTCCAGGGGTTTCGACTCTTCCATTCGAAGCACACCCGTTCACGATTGCCTCCTATGACTCGAGTAACGACGGTTCCGGTAGTAAAGATGTTGATAGCGATGCTTCGCAGGAAAAGTTGGACGAAGCCGGGAAAGGGTATTGGAAGGAGCTCGTTTTCCTGGTCAACGTCCGCGGTGGCTTCACCTATCGTTTAGCCGAGGCTGCGACTAAAACCGAAACCATCAAAGCTATATTGGACGGACCATATGGGCCGTCCCCGGATTTGAGTTATTTTGACACGTCAATTTTCATTGCAGGTGAGTCTTCAGGAGTAACGAGATATCGTGGCTAAACTTTGCTCGTAGGTGGTTCTGGAGTATCGTACACGCTTCCGATGTTCTTACAAACCGTCGCACGAGTAAAGCAAGGTACAAGCAACACCACACGTGTGGTTTTCATTTGGGTCATTCGAGGCTCCAGTACGTCGTCCAACCTACTTGATGCATTCAATCTCACTCCTATAGGCCATATCCGTTGGATCTCAGACGCTCTGTATCAGGCACTGAGTCTAGCTCCCGGAGGACTTGACATTGACATCCGAATATTCATCACGGGTCGATCTACCCCAGACCCTTCTACGCTCGATGATGTCGTCCAATGGGATACCCATTCCATCCGATCCGAATCCGCTGCTAGCGATGAAAAAGAAAAGAAAGTCTCTACAACTTTATCCCCATCGCTGCTGTCTTTACCTGCGGTTACTGCTACGTTTGGACGGCCCGACCTATCTAGGTTACTCGTAGAGGAAGCTGAGTCGATGAACGGCGGTCGCATGTCAGTAGATGGTACGTTTCTGACTTACTCCAGCTATTCTACTGCTCATAAGACGTATCATAGTGTGTGGTTCCACATCTGTAGCACGATCAGTTCGATCAGCACTTTGTTTTAATGTCTGTGGACCTTCCAAGACATTACACGGAGCCCCAAGTGTCACGTTGCACGTCGAGTCGTTTGGCTATGCTTGAGTGGGTCCCTCAATAGACGGTTATAGAGAATAAAGCAAAACTGTAACACATACCACCAGTGTAGCGTAAAAACATCTTGTTTCGACGATGAGAAGTGACGGCAGTGGATGTCGACTTGGATACATCGAGGCCGACTTGACTCAATTAGACTTTTACACGTTACCAATATCGCGGAGAATACATGCTCGACCACAATCATCGCGTGAGGCTCCTATCCTGGCTCGTCATGTGTCCCCAAAATCCTGTGAAGCAAAATTACAATAATCATTGTCGAGTGTCAATGTAGCTCACCGGAGTATTTCGATGAAACATGTAACCGCGGATTTTGAGATTAGAACGGCCCATGCAAGGCCCATGACAAATGCTTTTCCGCCATGCTGTTCTATGTATCGTGTAAACAGTAACGGTCTTGACCACACAGTGTCCTCCTCGGCAACCATGATACCAGCAACAGGAAGTATAAAGTTTATGTGGGACATCAAGTCGACGGATGGGCCGTCCTCTTTCTTCCGTCCTCTCTGTCGACACAAATTTTCGTCAGTCCACACCCATGCCGTTTGGCGTCCGCGATCTCAGTTCCGTCATTGCCAGCTATCAGTGTCAAGACGGTCGGATGAGACCGTCTCGATTACGAGTTGCAATTCTGCTCCAAGTCTGAGAGGATGTTGAGGTTGACGTCAACTCTCTCAAATCACTCACTAATACAATACATAGCAGTGGATAGCAGTGGATATCAACGTGGATACATCGAGGCCGAGATTACTAGTAGACTTTTATACATTACCAATGAATGTCGTGTAGAATACACAGATGCTCGATCATTTTGGCTCCCATATCGCGACATATACTGGCTTCCAATGCTCCCATCCCGCCGGATCCTCGCGCTGCATGTGTGTCCCACTCCTGTCGATCAAACGCTTCCAGCGGTTCAGAGATTCTTGATATTTATCTGGGAGCAGTTCGCGGGCCAGACGCCAAAAGTTTTCTACATGTTGCCGGCATGCTGTGCGGCTCGGGGAGATGATGCTGGTAAAGTGTATAGGGCGGAGTGCGTCCAAGTACGCCGCCGCGACGCTAGCATCCAAAATATCATTTTGTTGCTTCATCCTTTGATCATGCGTCGATGGTCGGGCAAGTGCAGTTTTTTGCTTCTGCAGAATAAGTGGCCCTAGTTTGAGGAGTTCCATGCCGTTTATGATTTCGAGCGATTGAGTTGGATAACCGTTGGGAAAGAAGACGCTGAAACTAAAGATGTCGATTTTATATGCTCTGCCTTGGATGTAAATAGCCAAATGCCCCTCAAGTACGCAAAATAAGCCACTGTGGACCATTTGTTCATGAAGTTTTGACCAATCTGGCACCCATGTTGCCAGGTCGACATCCTAAAGAGACAAATTACAATAATCACTGTCGAAGGTCAATGTATCTCACCCCAGTCTGTCGTTCGAACAATACGCAACCGCGGAGTACGAGATTAGAACCGCCCATGATAAACGCTCTTCCACCATGCTGTGTTATAAATCGCACAGCGCTATTCGCCACTTCAGCAAAAGGAGGGGGTAAGGGTCCAGGATTGGAACACTGACGCAATCCAATCCTGACATCTGAACCGTCTAGCCGAGGAAGAGTTGGGCGTGGAGGAGCCAATTGAGGAGTGTGTGCGAGTACTAGGCCTGGAGCGACCGGTGGCTGAGGAGGAAAAGCTACTGGGAGTACAGGTGTCGGCAGTGATGTTTGGCGTTGAGGAGGACGTTGTGCTTGGGGTTGAAAAGAAGCGGGTTGTGGTGCTTGGGGTTGAAGAGGAGCAAATGTAAATTGTGGTGCTGCCGGAAGTGAAGGCTGCTTTGTCCGGCGTGATTGAGTAGCAGGGGTCTCTTTACGGGGCCCGCGTATATTAGCTGCTGAAGGCGCTACAGGAGGAGGTCCCCAACGCTTGTCGTAGTCGGGGTCATCGAGATCTCTTTTGGTGACTGTCTGTCCGAGGTCGCTAATATGCAAAGTATCCGTCGAGGCATGTACAACGTGTTCCTGGAGACGCTGAGTGAGACTTTTATGGACATAAATCGAAAGACGAGAACCTGGAGAACAGGAAGAGCCGACACGAGGATGGTAGTAAAAAGAGAAACAATAAGGAAGAAAATGCTCTGCAATTTCATGGTGATAGTTAAAGGGAGACCAGCTCTGATGGCTGGCGACTCCCGAGGCATGTTTTATGATGGTCTCGGTGTATGCGGGCATTGGGACGATTGAATAACTCAAGAATAACTGCGACAGATATGTGTAAGGAATACTAGGGACAAAACGTGTAACGGAGCGGCCTTTGCGCTTGAGTTGCGCAATAAGTTGGAATGCAGTGCAAGAATCGTTAGATCCACAAGCCCAGAAAACGGAGAGAAGCATATAGAGGATCTCGGGGCGAGACTGAGGATGAAACACATGCCTTCTGGTCTATAAATATTTATGTAACTACCAGAGCATGTGAGCTGTCCTCGGAAGGACTTTACGTAAGGTGTTTCCTGGATGCTCCGCCCATTGTACTTGGTATTTATGCATTGAATCATATATGCAGCTCTTGGGAGTCTCTTGGGCCTGAGAGATGCTATGAAGACACTGTAAAGGGTCCGGGACGGCAATATCTCAATTTGATGAAACTCCGGAGCCAGATTTGAGCCAGATCCACCGTCGACCGAGAGTCGTACAGTCGCCTCCCTCTTAAGTCATACCCTTCGGGAATCAGGGTGAGGTACTTATGACTTTTCAGAGAGTATGCGCTATGAGAAAGATGCTAAAAATAGAGCCTTAAAATAGCATA
>QLOY01008955.1:0-11074 GCA_003313965.1 Megacollybia marginata
CTTAAGGCAGGCGGCAGCAAGTGCGGAGGAACTGTTCTGGCGGTAAAGCGGTACTAAGTCCGTCAGCAATGAGTGCGACCTTGAGGATACAGGAGAGGATGAGGTACTAAGTCGGTGACTCACACGCAAGTTTACTTCGGTGACTACTGGAACTGTTCTGGCCTGCAGGCGGTACTGAGTTCGCTTAACTTCAAGTTGACGAGGTCTGGACGGGAGTGCCCGGACGCTCTACGATGCAAACGTTCTCTAAAGCGGTACTAGTCAGTCTTAAATGCAGTAGTTTCTTGTGCGATTAGATGCTATGTAATCTGTGGTTCAAAATGCAAGGTAGTATATACCCGCGAAATACACGCTGTTCTGTCTTCGTCTGTATTCTGCCTCTTACTCCCTATTTCCTCCCAGCTTTATACTGTCTGAATCCTTCCAGAACCTTCTAAACACCTGACCTGTACGCGTATGTGCCTGTCTAATTCCTCATCCTTTTACTGCCATAGGCGTGCCGTGCTGTAGATATGTGTCAATCTGGTGTTGTCATCTCGGCATGACACGTCGATCCTCCTTAAGCAATGGAGGAAGGTTGCCGGTGTCGTACTCGGGTCCCTAATTCCATAGAGTTAGTAGGCAGTCTTGTTGTGTGTGCTCTGCACTGTCTCCAACGCTTCTTTAGTTTGTTTCTCTACCGCTGAGAAGCGCTTCGACTGACTCCCTTGAGGATGTATCTTTGTCTAGTCCTCTGCATAACGATAACGTTATACCGCCGGCATCACCGCTACCTGGACTCGTTCCTAAGTCATACCTGCCGCTTTAAGACTTCCCTGATCTATCTCTGAGAGAGATATCCTAACCTCTACTGGCTGACTATGGCTTTTAAGACTTCCGTTATAGTGTAGATTGTGGTCAAGGTAACGGCGCGCGAGTTAGATACAGCTGACCGAGCTTTAAGCCCAAGCCAGATCGTCTTAACTCTAGTTTGACCGTTCGTTCGAGTAGTGTGCTCGTTATTCGACGCCACATGCCTCTTATGACATGGGGTACCTTCTAACCTACAGGCTTATCCCTTAGAGAGTCTTTCTCTTGTTTAGGGGATGCCTGGAATTTGCCTTAAGCTGTATTTTGAAAGACTTTCAGCCCTAGCCGCTTAGCGGTCTTATCAACGGATCCTCAATCAGAAGTGATGTGTTCCAGAATTCCGTGGTGGGCAAAAACATTTAGGAGAAGGAGTTTGGCAAGTTCTTCAGAGGTCACTTCTTTGGTGGTTGGGATGAGAATGATGTATTTGGAGAGTCGGTCAACGATTACAAGAATGGAATCGAAATTGTTGACTGGAGGAAGATCGGTAATGAAATCCATGGAAATGGAGTGCCATTGTTGTGGCAGAATTGGAAGTGGTCGGAGAAGTCCATAGGGCCTGTGTCTCAGAGCCTTGTTTCTTCCACAGGTAGTGCAGGATCGGACATAATCACGGACATAAGTCCGAAGTCCAGGGAGGACATAGACTTGTCGGACCTTGGATAAAGTTCGATTTTGACCAAAATGTCCAGAGAGGACATGGTCATGGAGAAGTTGAAGGACTTGAAGTTTAAGTTCATTGGAGTTTGGGACATAGATGCAATTGTTGAGATAAAGAAGACCAGAGTCTTCTCTGATAGACCATTGTCCTGGATTCTCTGATTGAGCTAGATTGAGGCCTGCAATTGTTTTAGGGTCATCAGGATAAGCGGATATGAAATCCTGATGTAGTTGGTCCGTGTCAGCTATTACTGAGGCATGGAGTACTACTTCTTCTAATAGGGTGGCTCTGAGAGAAGAAGAGAGTTGATCATTGTTGAAAACTGGTCGGAGATTGTTGGGGTTGGCGGAGGTGAAGGTGGAGTTGTCTCCGTCTTTAAGATATACATCCCATTGACAAGTTAAGGAGTCCGGTTTAGTTCCAGGTTTACCAGGGCGAAACCGAATTTTGATATTGAATTGGTTTAGGTATTTGGACCATCAGACCTGTTGATGGGTCAAGACCCTAGTGGTGGAGAAGTACTCAATGTTTTTATGGTCGGTGATAACATCGATTGGAAGTGGAGAGCCTTCAAGATAATGTCTCCATTGCTTGAAAGTGTTGAAAATTGCCAATAACTCTTTATCATGAGTATCATAGTTGAGTTCCGCTCTGACAAAGGTCCAAGAGTGAAAGGCAATTGGGCGAATTTCTCTGTCTTCAGCTTGGATGGAGAGTATAGCGGCAAGAGCGTAATCGGAAGCGTCAGTTTCGATGATAAGCGGACGTCCCAGAATAAAATGAGATAGAACCGGAGCAGAGCGAAATGCATCCTTGAGTTTCTGGAATGACTCTTGGCAATTGGAGTTGAAATTCCAGGGAGTATTCCTGTGAGTTAATCTAGTGAGCGGAATTATGGTGTTTGAATAGTGTTCAATAAAACACCGGTAGAAGTTACAAAAACCGAGAAAGGCTTGGATGTCTTTGACCTTATGAGGTGTAGGCCAATCGAGAATGGTCTGAATTTTCTTGGTGTCCATAGCGAGGCCGGACGGGGAGAGAATGAATCCTAGATATTTGGTGGTCTGGACATGGAATTCGCATTTCTCCGGACCGCAGAACAGGCGGTTTTTTCAGAGACGATGGAGCACTTTTCAGACATGTCTCTTATGATTGTGCATGTTGTCGGAGTAGATCAGTATGTCATCAAGATATACAATGACGCACACATCAAGGAGGTCTGCTAGTACTTTGTTGATGAATTGTTGCCAAGTGGAGGGAGCATTGCAAAGTCCAAAAGGAATGACTTGGAACTCGAAGGAACCCCAACGAGTATGAAAAGTGGTTTTCCACTTGTCACCTTCGGCTATCCAGACTAGGTGGTAGGCATGTCAGAGGTCGAGTTTGGTATAATATCGTGCCTTAGCTGGAGCATCTAGGAGATCAATTTTTCTTAGTGATTTTGTTGAGGCCACGATAGTAGACACAGAGGCAGAGTGATCCATTCTTCTTCTTAACAAGGAAAACTGGAGCTCCAGCAGGGGAACGGGAAGGTCGGATAAATCCTGTTTTGAGATTTTTATCAATGAATTCTCAGAGTGCAAGCATCTCATCTGGAGATAATTGATACACTCTACCAAATGGTGGCTCCTCGATGTCAATCTTGAGATCATATGGTTGATGCGGAGGGAGAGACCTTCTGAAAAGACATCAGCGAAGTCATGATACTCTTCTGGAACTCTGGATTGTTGGAGATGATCAGAATTAGGTACAGTGACTGTAGTAGCGTGGCAGGTAATATCGTGAAGTTGAATGGAGAATTGAACAGCTCCTGGTTGAGCAATGGCTCTTCTGAAAGCTGCTCTGTTGATGAGGGAGATGTTGATTTTAGGGGTCGGAGTGGTTGGAGGAGTAGGGGTCAGTATTCGGGGAATGTCCAGAAAAGGGAGTTCTACTCTGGAGTCAGCAACACTACTCAGAATAGGGACCTGCTCCAACGCCAGTGGAGCAGAGCAGGGTGTCTGGCAGAGATTTGGAGGAATCAGAGGGTACCCGGAGGATGGCAGGGTTGTTGGGATGGAATTGAAGTATTCCTTGTGGCCAGTCAATCAATGGATTGTGTTGGACAAGGAAATTATATCCCAGGACTATAACACACTTGGAATCCAAGAGTGTGATGAGAAATTCTCAGTCAACAACCTCTCCAGATGGCAAACAGACCAGAAGAGAGACAGAATGAGTTAAAATGGATGGAGAAGTACCATTGAGAAAACGTAGTGTTACTGCAGGAATACTACGAGTCCGAATAGCATGTGTGTCTACAAATATTGAATCGATGAAACCATGAGAAGAACTGGAGTCTACAAGTCCTTTGAAATTTATGGTAGAAGCAGAAACAAGGTCAGAAGTCAATGTAATATACAGGCCATTGGGTCTACTAAGAGCAGCGGCATTAAGAGCTACCTCAAGTGTGGACTCGGGCTTAACACAATCCCGAACGTCCACAGAGTATCCGGGACTGCTAACTAATTTTCCAACTCTGGAGGAATCAGCCGGAGTTTCCACTTCTGCTTCTACTGCTTGAGTGGATGCACTCTTCTGCTGATTTGGACAATTAGCAGCGAAGTGTCCCTTCTCACCACAATATTTGCACAGCCCTTCCTTGATTCTCCAGAGTCTGTCAGCAGAGGTAAGGCGATTGTCCGTGGTGAGCTGAGAAGCTCGTGGCACAGCAGAGGCAGAGGGAGGGGAAGGATTCAGAGTTTGTGGCAGAGGATGAGGAGTGGTCAGGGTTTGGCGATTTACTGTGTTGGACTGGGTCATGGTTGTAGTATTCAAGATTGATGTGGTCATGGTCTTTAGTGGAGGAGTTAGTGGATTGAGTTTTCCTGCTGTGCTCTTGATCATGTTTGTTTACCCAATACCAACCATCAACATTTTGAGCAGCAAATGTTAGTTCCGCCAAACTCTGAGGTCATCCGCTTTCTCATTCCATGAGTTTTTGCCAGATTCGGGGAGTGAGACCTTTCCAGAAGAAGAAATGAAGTGCAGCATCGTCAAATGGAGTTAGGACTGCTGCTGTGTTGAACGCACCAATATAATGTAGATATGGGTTTGGAGGAATCCATCTCCAAACTTGCTAGTTCTTCCTGTGCTGTTCCGGCTGGGTCAAATGGTCCGAAGTTTAGAGACAAGGCAGTGATGAAAGCTTGAAAATTGGAACGCCAACCAGCGGCCAGAGCGTTCAGATTTTGAATTTGGACAAGGATATTGGGATTAAAGTAGTCCTTGGCTACTCCGGTTAGGTAGGAGAAGGCAAAGTTGACTTTCTTTTCTTCTGTAGCGAAGTCCTGTGGACGATCGTCAAAGTGCATATGAATTTCTACCAACCATGACCGGAGTTTATTTGGATCTGTTCTGGAGAACTCTGCTGGCTCTTTGAGACGGGATTTATTTGAGGCTGGTTGTTGAGGATGTTGGTTCTGTTGCATAAGGGCAGTTAGTGTGGTTAGGTTCTGAGCAAGAAGTCTTTCAATATAGTTTGCTGGTGGTTGCCCTGGAGGTCCGGGAGAGCCACCCAGAGGTGGACCGCCTGGGGGTCTGGGAGGACCGGCAGGAGGCCCCGGAGGTGGACCACTAGGAGGTCCTGGAGGTGGGTTTGAGGATGGTTCTGAAGCTGACACTGGTGTGGAAAATGATACAGGAACGGCAGGAATTAATGGCATATGCAGTGGAGGTTGTCAGGAAAAAGAGGGTTGAATACCGGAACTTACCATTTGTGATTCTGGATGTGGGAATGATCCAGGCAGATCTAGTGACTCAAAGGCTACCCCCTCAGGGCCTCCTAATGGAGGGATCCTGTACTGGGCTCCAACAGCTCTACCAGCACTTATACTAAGTAAGTGAGGTGGTTGGCTGGGATGAGGCCGAGTGTTGACTCCACCAGAAGGAATTCTCAGAGGTCTGAAGGTTCGCCAGGTCAGAGAGGAGTAAAAATCTGATTCAGCAGAGGGTTGCTGTTCCCGGTATTGTGATAAAGCGGGGGTGAAAGTAACGTTGTGAGGCGGAGCACCAGGTTGTCCATACCACCATCCTTCAGTATCCCTACAGGGTGTTTGCGGTGTTAATTGAGTGTCTATGGTGTCATATGCGGAAAGGGACAAAAAATCATGCTGGGGTTGAGTCAGACCAAGATCACTGAGTTCCGGAAGGGCTAAAGGTTGGTCGGCTGTTTCCGGAACTGATTCTAATGTTGGAGTAACAGACATTAGTGCAGTATCAGGCACAGAGGTTTAGACAGAAAATACTATCAGGAATGTGCAAACTGGAGGGCACTTCCGTGAGACTATTGGTAATGCGCCTCTATGTCCAATGTGCCCTTATTTGAAGTCTGATGAAGTCCGAGAACCAGGGTTCGTACAGACACGGACTTGTTGGTTAGACTGAGGGTTCGGTCCAGAACTTTGTCAGAGTAACCAACAGAGGTCCAGCCTAGTAGCTAGTTAAGTCCAGGAAAGGTTTGGGTCCGGAGGATGGGGAAAGGTGAGCAGAGCAAAGACTTTCAAGAAGAGAATTTAGATAGATAGATTTTCTGTTTAAGGTACAGCGGATTTGAGTCATAGCTTAAATACTACTGGACCGGAGTTGTAAGGAGTACACAGAGTAAAGGAGTTCAAGTGAGAAAACAAAAGTATTTACAAGTGGAGGTAATCGGAGTTAAGAGAATATATACAAGAGGGTCATGGGTTCAAGAAACGTGTATGGAATGTGATTTGGTGATGACTTTGGTGTCAGGAGTTTAGTGGAGCACCGGGCTGTGATCTGGTGGTCTGGAACGGGACCAGAGTATGTCGGAGTTGAAGGGGAAACACTCAGAAGACTTCATAGCAGAAAACCCCTTTGAGATTTGCACAAGGCCATAGGGCTGTGTCTTGGGATCGGAGTATTGGCATGGCACGTAACACCCCTAAGCCAATTCTATCTTAATATTGGTTTTATCTTCAAGTTCAAGTTTTTTTTTTAGTTTCAATATTACAGTACCTCTAACAAGTTCAGTACTTACAGAGCCAAAGGAACTGACATTTGCCAAGTCCGTGCTACCCAATCGTTCGGAACTTGCTCCGCACCTTGGGCAAGTGCGTATGAGGACTCGGCAACCCTCCTGAGCTCGAGTAGAACATGGTAGGAGCCTGGTAGAGTGCCAACAAAAGCATTCAAAGGTTCTGGAAGGTCTCTTTTTGATACGCTACCCTTACACAATTATATTGTACATATCTTATGTAATCAATCAATTTCTTATATCGAGCCACCACCTAGAGCCCTACCAGGAGAAAATGAACACATCAGACTGAAGAGGTTTCAGTCTACAGAATTAGAGTGAGTAATCAGAGTACAAACCTGATTCTTTAGAGCACTGGTAATAAGCGAAATTGCTGTTGCCATTGTCACTGCCACCCACCGCCACAACACAATCACCAGCCCGACCAAAAAGAGCCTAGTCCCCGCTTGGACTAACAATTTTTTCTTCAGTGGCTGCCCCAGTGAGGCCAAATTTGGTATTCTGAGGCCATAAAAATTTTCTTTTATCTACTTGTTTGAGGCAAACCACCTGGTTCCTCATTCTGAGATCCATCGATCCCAGAGGCTAAATTTTACAGAAACAGCAGAAAACCACTCAACAAAACATTACTTTCCCCTTTTTCGAGCCAACCAACTTCCGTACAACCATCTCCGTCTCTGTCAGCGCTTTCCCTAGGAACAGATATCTCACTAAATTCAACACGAGTGCCAAGCCCGCAGAACCCGCCTCCAAATACACAGCAATTCTAGTTCCAAAGCCCACAAAACACGCTAGTACAAGAATGTCTACTACAGTCTTGGTACCTATGCCCATACCAGGTGCACCGACAGCACCAATCTTTGATGGATCAAATGTCAATGACTTTCTTGGAATTTTAGTTCAGCATGGAGCTAGCGCCGGTATCACCACCGACCTCGATAAATTGGTCCCATACATCCTCAGATACAGCACGGCTTCAGTCAAAAAGGTGATACAATACTTACCACAGTTTGATCCAGATGCTCCAAACAAAATGTGGACAGCTGCGAAGAAAGAACTTCTTGTGGTTTACAGATCAGCAGATGCATCAGAGGAAGTCACCGAAGAAGACCTCAAGGATTATTGCTGAAGCCACTATGCAAAGCCCGCGTTTCCCAACAAGAAAGCAGTTGACATGTATCACCAAGGATTCTTGAGCATAGCAGCTCAATTGGTAAAAGACAGTATACTGACTGACAAACAACGCGACTATTGTAACCTTACTTACTTAAGATGGATATGATTCCTCACTTAAGTTGCCTGACACGCCAATTCACTAGACCAATTTGTTGGGGTGAATAACGTATGACAAAGTAAGTGTAAGTAAAGATCAGGTTACAGTCATGTGACCATATCAGTAACAAAAGAGCGTAATGTTTTTCTAGCTACCGTAACACCCTCCCCCACTAGACCTAATCCGGAGGTGAAGGTCTACAACCAAGACAAGAAAGGAACAAAGGAAAGACACGCGAATCCACTTCATATAACTTCTGACGAGGAGAACATTAATCTCCTCGTCCTGATGACAGTCCCATTTCTTCAGTTGGAGGGAGATGAACTGTGCATCCTTCCTCGTCATCACCATAATCCAATCCCTCATCTTCACCCATGGATGGTGGGGCATAATCGAGATCTCAACGTTCTCGGGCAGTATTGACCACAGTCGCTTGCTGTTCCCCAGGAAGTCTGAACGCTGAATCACTGGAGTCACCGGCCGTTGGGTCCATATTCTCCGTGCTCCCCGTTGCGATTTGTTGATCACTAGACGGGTGTGACGGGTACCACAGGGGCCATCCCTGTGGCGTAGTGTCCCAGTCTGCGCCAGGGCTCTGAACTTCTCTGAGTAACTGGGCCCAGCTTCTGGCTTGCCGTGATTCATATTGATGTCCTCGCCGCCGATACGCAACGAACCAAGCGAGCATTGCTCAGGCCCACTCAAACGTATCCGACATATCGTCGTCGGTAACACCACACTCAGCAAGATGTCGTACGATATCCTCATAGGACACTGCACCATATACTGCTCTTGTATATGGTTGTAGCTGTCGTGTTGGAGCGACTTCAATCCCGGCTGTGCGTCGGTAGTCTCAATACCCATCCCGTGTGCCCATGATTGATAGAAGATGGTACAGCCACCATTCTCGATAATCCGGTCGGGACCAAGTTGGGGGTAGGTTTCTGATTACTCGAGGCCTAGTAAACCGAGCAAGTAATCCAGCATGCAAGAAAGGCAAGTATACCCTTTCATCCTCAATCCTGAGTACAGGATTGTACTCAAAATGCTGATCTCGATGCTCCAATGCATCGACTGCCCATTCCTCAACAGTACTGTGGACATCCAACGGTTCTCGTACCAATCGCAGAGTGTCCCGGTCGCATTGCAACTGTTTTCTGTCTCTTTTACTCTGCTTGTGAGCCTCCTGACGACTGCTCATCCACTCCGGCGGATTATGCTGCATTGCCACCTCAAACCATTTGGCCCACAGCGGCAGGACTTTTCGTGCTTTGAGCGCCTGACCATACTCCAGATGCTTGGCATACAGCACATTTTGTGCCAACGTTAGCCCCCGATCTGCCCAGTATCTGAGTCTATCCATGTCCCGTTGTGAATGTGGGTCCCCAAATTGGCGAGGTACTACTTCGCCCAGCTGAATAACGCCTGTTGGTCGTTCTATTCGTTCCTGAAGTGACAGTCTGGAACTCGGGCGCTCAGCGACAGGGGTGGCCAATCCTTGCACTAACGAGACACTCTCATTTCCCGGTGCTGAACTCTCCTCAGTTACTGGTGTACGATTTTGTATTGTCCTCGCATCTTGGGGGTCTGGAGAAGGACTCCTGGATGGTGTCCTTGTTGGAGTAGGCACATGCGGGTGCCTACTCAGTTGTTCTTCTGTTTCCGAGTAGTCCTCACTATCATCCACGGACATACTTGCACTGTCTTCAGGATTATTAGCACGATGTCTCTGTCGTTGCTTTTTCTGTTCCTTCTTCAACTTGTTTCCAAGTTGCGTTATCGCAGCTGAGGCCTTCGTCTTTGCTTCTCCTCCCAACCAAGTATACACTCGCTGCCATTCATTCTGCCTCACTACCACTTCGTCCTCCACCGTTGTGACTCACTTTAATCAATCGTTGTGTGCTCGATTAAGTCATCATTGCAGTCCTCTTGGGAACTGCTTGAGAAGACGGTTCCGTTCTTCTCAGTAGGCTTCAATCGTGTCCCGAGCTTTGAGAGACCAACTGTCACTCCCTATAGCCGGAGGCCCCCCTTGTATTGTTTGAGGAACAGTCTCCTGTCCTGTAGACACCTGCCTTGGTGGTGATTTCATCACTATATCTACTGGTGGCTTTCGAGTCGTTTCCTCCTCGCCCGTGTTGTTGCCACTATGTTGCTCTTCCGATGACGGCGGTGCCAGGAACTTCCATTGTAGTGATGGTTGAGGGGAACAACGAGGTGTGGGGAGCACCGGTCGATTTGGTACCAGTAGCACATTACGACATGTTTCTGGTTGAGGAGATCTACGTGATTCTCCTCGTTCTCGATGTGGTGGGGTCCACTTGCTTTCCCGTTGCTCCCTGTCTTCATACCTCCTCGATCGCAACTCTCGTTTGAGTTCCTCTACTTTCCTTCGTACTCGATCTGCACTTGGTTCCTTTCGAGACACATCGTCTCTATTTGTTCCGCTTGTTCTAGCGTTCTTCTTCATAAGAACGCCACCTGCGCATCTCTCTCGTCCAATTGCAACCTTAATTCCATCATTGACGTTCTGTGCCACTGCCCGCGGTGGCCGTTGTGGCGGTCAATGCCACTTGTCCTCTTCCTCCTCCTCTAGGTCGACTTCCTGGTTGGCCTCGATACCATTGACGAGCAAGTGATTGCTCGTTTTGTGCATTGTTGTTGTTGCTGTTGCTTGACATTGATGGTTTGTGCGTTACTTTTGTACACGTCACACCTGATGCTGTAGGATCTATGCATAGATTACTGACAACTCATCGTAGCTCTTTTGCATAGATTTGCGATAACTTTGGCAGGGCTATCGTACCAGCCAAAATGCCGACCTGGCAGGCCTCCGGCATCAAGGCAAAAACACGGCAGGCATGGCAAATCTATTTTTAATATAATGCATTAATATAATGCATTAAAAAACACTAATAATACATTTGAGATTGAGTGGGTGTTTTTGGCAGATAATAGTAGATACTAATAATAGAAACCATTGAAGATGGACCATGGGACATGCCCAGATTAGGCAAGCCATCACCATGGGAACTTTTGACTTCCTTATATGAACAGATGCAGAATTTTGATGTGGATGCAATGGTGATGTCCATTTGAAGCCATCAAGGAGACATGCCCAGATTAGGCAGGCCATGACTATGGGAACTTTTGACTTCCTTATATGAACAGATGTAGAATTTTGATGTGGTTGCAATGGTGACATTCATTTGGAGCCACCAAGGGAACATGCCTAAATTAGGCAAGCTGTGAC